>JAMPIV010021956.1:0-59047 GCA_024509875.1 Oreohelix idahoensis
ACCGGCCTATCCCCCGCCAACTCCCGAACCCCACCGCCACACACTCATACATCCCCCCCCCCACAGCCCCCCCCCCCCCTTCACGCAACGACTTTCCCCCTCTTCTCTCTTCTCCACAAGTGGCCGTCTTTTTCCAATGGAATTTTATGCCTTTCGGCCTTATGAACGCACCAGCTACATTTGTACGCATGATGCGTCGAATCCTATCGTATCGGTCAGATGTCCTTGCTTATCTAGACGACATCTGTCTTTTCAGCGATACTTGGGAAGATCACTATATCAACGATCACTATTTCAGGGGTTAGTTGAATTAGGATCAAACTCTGCAGTGTGTTTAACCTGACAGGGCAAAACCTTCTAAAGCTTGTTTTGGCTTTAGCGAAAATTGCTTTCTTAGTGCCCATCGAGTAGGTTGTAGGTCCACGGTTTTTCTTGGACGACAGAATAGACATAATATCAATAAGATTACTTAACATCTCTATCCCTAGGACTAAAAAGCAAGTTGCGAAGATCTTCTCTAGGTCGCATCACAATTTATGGACTGGCACCTCTCTCTACACTATTAAAGAAAGGGTCGCCTAACATGGTTCACTGGTCTCATGAATGCCAATCCTCACTAGAGAAGATCAAAACTATGTTTTCATCACCACCTATTTTAGTGTTACCTACAACAGATAAGACATTTGTTCTTCGTAGTGACGCTTCATCCACTGGGATTGGAGCGGCACTAATGCAAGAGTACTCTGGAACTCTGCATCCTGTAATGTATATATCCAGAAAACTTAATGCTGCAGAAAGGAATTACTCGGTTTTAGACCGTGAATTATTGGCAATGGTTTGGTCAATTCTCAAACTCCAAAGATTCCTTCTGGGCGCGCATTTCGTAGTGGAAACTGACCAAAAAGCTCTTACGGCTATCCAAAGTAAGAACTTGAAGAGCTCGAGATCAACTCGATACGCAATCGCTCTTCAACCTTTTCATTTTTCGGTACGAGATATCCGTGGTTCAGAAAATGTGATGGCGGACATTCTGTCCAGATGCCCACATGATGCCACTTAACTGTTAAATATTGGATTTTTTAATATGTATAACTTTACAACAGTTATTTTTTGTTCTTTACTAAGATACACATTTGTAATTTAATAATAGAATGATGGTATCTCTACTTAGCGGTTTATTGATGTTTATTCACCGCTGTTCTTTGATGATTGTTTCTTCATAAATCATAAAATTTAAGATTATAGTGTGAATTTTTGGTATGCATTGTATAATTACCAGAATTGTATTATACGTACATCACACCTTCCTGGAAACATTTATTCGTAGAGAAACAATTTCTCTCAGATTTTGAGATATATTCTCACCGGTCATATTAGGAATTATAGTTATTCCTGATATTTGCATCTGCGCAGTATTCTTGCGTTTTGAGCCTATTGTATGGTGCTCCTAGATGTATTTAAAAAAAAAAAAATTTTTTTTTTTTCCCGGGAGGTGTGGTAAGACTGTAAAGGGCAATTTTTACTATCTTGCAAGATGTTGTGTTAGAACAAATAAAGGGAATACAGAATGGTTTACAGTAGAAACAGGGGTGAAACAAGGCTGTATTATGTCACCACTACTTTTTGGAATAGCTATTGATTGGGTTATGAGAAACTATACCCACAATGAACAATTGGGTATAAAATGGACAAATGGAAAATTCCTAGGGGACCTGGATTTCGCAGATGATGTAGCATTCTTAAGTTCAACACCAAGACAATCTCAAGAAGCAATAAATAATTTGTGTCATCTCTCGGTTAAAATTGGTCTCCAAATAAATGCCTCTAAAACTAAAGCTATGAACTTTTCTAACGAGACCTTTGATATCATCTTGAACGGGGAAAAACTACAGAAAGTTGAAAGTTTCAATTATTTAGGCAGTAAAATGACTCAGGATGGTGACACAACAAGAGAAATCCATACTAGAATTGCTTTGGCAGCTAGCGCCTTCAATAGATTATCTAACATTTGGAAATTACGATCATTGAATATACATACCAAGCTTCGTCTGTTTAATTCAAATGTTATCTCAGTGTTAACATACGGCTGTGAGAGTTGGAAAATAACAAAATCATTGGAGAACAAGCTGAATACATTCGAGAACAAATGTCTTAGAAAACTCATGAACATCAGTTGGAAAGAATTCAAGACTAATCGGCAAATAAGAGAAGACTCTAGGCAGAAATATGTCTCCGACTATATAAGGAAAAGACGATGGTCATATATCGGTCATGTCCTACGAATGCAAAACAACAGAATACCACTACAGGCGCTCACTTGGGTTCCTGAGGGTAAGCGGAAAAAAGGAAGACCAAAAGAAACACTCAGAAGAACAATAATAAGAGAGGGAAGAACGTTGGGCCTAAATAATGTGCAAGAGCTAAGAGGAGTGGCGTCACAACGAACAACCTGGAGAGCACTGGTTTCTGCCTTATGCGCCGTGTTTGGCGCTTAAAGAATTTATTATTATTTATTAATATAATACATTTATATACTTATTATGTTCGCAAATATTTTGGTAAACAAAGTGTTTCCTTTTTAAGTGCTTAAGGAGAAGTCATTTTTGAGTTACTTCCCTTGAAGGCAGTTCCGTCATCTTCGATCGGACTCCGCGGACGAATTTAGGCCTACTGCGATTTATTCTTTGGCTGGGTAGGAATAGATTATTCTTGCTTCAGTATATCTATGGCCTGAATTTATACGTAGTGTTTGTATGAGTAGGACGAATCTGTCTTATATATGGATATCTTTACATTTCTAAGTCGAACTATGTTGGTTGTCGCTAGAAAAGGTCAAAGGCTATGCAGCGGAAGTATCGCTAGCAAGGGGTGTGATTCATGGCTGTCATCCTGTCTGGATGTAGAATTTTGATGTAGCCGGCCTATCGCCGAAAAAGTGATCTATAAGTAGATGGGGAAAAGTGATAGTCATTTAGACATGTTGTATGTACTTTACCCCAGTGTTTATTCTCTTTTGCCAAGGAATGGCAAAGTTATATTTCGCATAGAAAGGTAAAACCACAATTTATTATGAACTTGGGCTTCGCCATTGTTGTCGATAAACAGATGCACAGTGGTACTTTTGAAAAGAATATTTATTCAAAGGAAGATGACATTCCTATGTATCAGCACTAGATTATATGATATTATTCAATTACCTCTATGACAGAAGTTATGAAGAAATGAGGACATTTAACGAATGACCAATTTTGGTCTGGATCCTATAGTGAGTGAAACTCACGAGAGAAGAACAGCCATGTTGAAATTCATATACTTTGTATTTATCGAGTGAGAAAAAGGGATGCCTGTACTATCGCTCGATGAACCAAGAGATCACTGCTACATGTGAGAACCCATGTCTGGGATTCCTATATCTTTATGGAAAAATATATATATTGAACTTTACGTGAAGGGATATTCGCTAGACGAGATTAGGTCTAGGAGCCTTCCTATATATTGGTTATGGTCTGACGTGCCCAGTCAGTAAAGCCAGATGATTTACATGATGGAACTCTGAATGCTTATTTACGAATGCTCCATTATGATATTTGCCAAGCATGAATGCTAACTTAAGATGATATGCCTGTGATCAACATTATGCTGTCTATGTCGACATTTGTTCCTGTAACCATACACGTACTGTCCAAGTGTGCGTCTCATTAAATGTTATAAAAAGACCACCGTAGTTCCAGTACTTCTTGAATTCGAACAGTGTGAGTATGAGTGATGTACTACCAACTTGTCAACTCTATCGAATCATTCTACCATTCGTGTTCTGACATTCATATACACACTCATTGTCTACACTCACATTCTTGTCGGAAGCTATGCCAGTGGGAGTTTTACTCCTGGTAGGTTCAACCAAGCTGGACTGGTCTGCGTGGGTAGGGGTCAGACAAAAGCTGGTACCCTGGTCCTCCAGGTTGGGGGTTTTAGCACAGGGCCGACACCCCTTTCTGTGTAAAAAAATCGCACATGTTACGGAAACAGCAATAAATGAAAAAACTTTGATGCGGGATGGACATCCGGAGTCTCAGGCTCGTATGACTGACAGTGGTGAAAGCACGAAACCAGAATTGGTTTTTGGAATGTCAGAACTATGAATGAGGCAGGAAAGCTGAGACAGATCACAGCAGAGATGAGGAATTACAAACTACATATCCTGGGAATAAGCGAGAGCAGATGGACAGGGATGGGGAGAATAAAAACAGTTACAGGGGAAACAATACTTTATTCTGGTACAGAGGATGGTCAGCACAACGAAGGTGTAGCCATTATCCTTAAGAAAGGAATGGAAAGGTCTCTACTGGAATGGAAACCCATTAACAACAGACTAATAAGAGCAAGACTGAGAGGGAGATTCACCAACACCACAATTATACAATGCTATGCACCAACAAACGACAGCGATGAAGAGATCAAGGACGAGTTCTATCAACAGGTACAAAAGGAAATGGAAACTGTACCCAGGTACGATCTTATTATAGTAATTGGAGACCTAAATGCGAAAGTTGGAACACACAATAATTATAACGAAAGAGTAATGGGGAAATGCGACAGTGGAACAGTAAATGAGAATGGGGACAAATTAATAAGCTTCTGCAGTATTAACAACCTGGTCATTGGAGGAACACTTTTTCACCACAAAGAAGTGCACAAGTTAACATGGGAATCACCAAACGGACGAGACAAAAACCAGATAGATCACATAAAGATCAATAACAGATGGAGATATGCACTACAAGACGTGAAAGTAAGAAGAGGCGCAGATGTGAGAAGTGATATCACCTAGTAGTAGCAAGACTAAAGGTGAAACTCAGAGCTGCTGGACCAGTTGCAGTCAAACAGAAAAGATATAACATCACGAAACTTAAGGACCCCCTCACCAGAAAAGCGTTCGTGGTCGACGTAAAAAGACGATATCTGATTACCGAAAGCCAGGAAAGAACAGAGACCGACGATGTCGACCAGAAATTCAACACCATCTCAACAGTATACAAAGAAAGCAGCAAGTCATGCTTGGGATTCCAGGAAAGAAAGAGCCAAGACTGGATAACACCAGAAACGCTAAACACCATATCGAAGAGAAAGGAAATGAAAAGAAAGAAAACAGAAGCTAAGTCTCCCAGGTTAAAGGCAATATATAGTGAACAGTACAGTCAGCTGGACAAGGAAGTAAAACGTCAAACCCGTGCTAACAAAAGGACATTTCTGGATGACCTTGCAAGACAGGCAGAAGAGGCAGCACTGAGAAATGAACAAAGCACAGTTTATAAAATAACTAAAGCTATCAGTGGAAAACGAGGTGCAAACAACATAACGTTAGTAAGAGACAAGCAAGGAAATCTCATCACCACAGAACAGGGGCAGAAAACAAGATGGGCAGAGCACTTCAGAGAAACACTGAATAAGGAACCACCAGAGACTCAGCTGAATGTTCCTGAGGCTGAAAGCGACTTAGACGTAAATACAGACATTCCACGAAAATAAGAAATTATCACAGCTATCAAAGGGCTAAAAAATGGAAAAGCGCCTAGTCACGACAATCTAAATGCTGAACTATTCAAGACAGACCCTGAACTAGCAGCAGAACTATTAGAACCACTATTTGCACAAGTCTGGGAAACTGAAACAACACCAACAGAGTGGAGTAAAGGAATAATTGTCAAATTGCCTAAGAAGGGCGACCTTGCAGACTGCAACAACTGGAGAGAAATTACTCTCCTCTCAGTTCCCAGCAAAATACTAGGCAGGATAATCATCCAGAGAATTTCAAAAGCAGTTGACCATAAACTGAGGAAAGAACAAGCGGGCTTCAGAAAGAACAGAAGATGTGCAGATCATATATTTGCCCTCAGGAACATTATATAGCAGTGCTCAGAATGGCAGAGACAGCTGTACATTAACTTTGTTGATTTTGAAAAGGCTTTCGACAGCATACACAGGGACAGCCTATGGAAAATTCTGAGGGCTTATGGAATTCCCAGCCGCATTGTTTCCATTATAAAAAGCCTCTATTCTAACTTTACGTGCAGTGTTGGATCGAGTAATGTAACTTTCGAAGTGAAAACAGGAGTACGACAGGGATGCCCCTTATCAACAACATTATTTTTGACAGTCATAGATTGGGTGATGCGCCAGACAACAGAGGGCAGTCCAAGAGGAATTAGATGGACAACTTTTTCTACGCTGGAAGTTTTGGAATATGCAGATGACATTGCACTACTCGCGCATTCACATCAACACATTCAAAACAAAACCGATAGACTGAATAAGTATGGCCAGCAGGTTGGCCTGAACATCAATTTGAAGAAGACAGAGGTCATGACACTAAATGTGGGCAATCCTGAGCCAATAACAGTAAGGAACCAGAAGTTAGAACAGACAGACACATTTACTTACCTAGTAAGCATAGTAACACCTGACGGCGGAACAAGCAAGGACATTAACAACAGAATGAATAAAGCGAGAACAGCCTTTGCTGTTGTCAACAACATTTGGAAGTCTTCCCAGTACAGCACAAACACCAAATTAAGACTGTATGAGAGCTGTGTACTTTCTGTGCTTCTCTATGGTGCGGAATGTTGGAGAGTAACAGAGAAGGAAATGTCGAAACTGTCCTCCTTCCACACAATCTGCCTAAGGAAAATTCTCCGAATCTTTTGGCCAAACACCATCAGCAACCAAGAACTACTTATTCGGAGTAACCAGGAGGACATGCACACCATCATAGCTGGCAGACGCTGGAGTTGGGTTGGCCACGTCCTCAGAAGGGACCCTGATACCATCACAAGAACAGCTATGCTATGGACCCCCGAGGGAAAGCGAAAGAGAGGCCGACCAAAAACAACTTGGCGGAGAACTGTGGAAGCTGAGATGCAAAGAATGAACCACAGTTGGGGCACTGTACGAAGGATGGCCGCCGACCGAGCAAAGTGGAATCAATTTGTTGCTGCCCTACAAGACGCCACCAGGCGTGATGGCCGCTGGCTGCTTTGACTGTTGGTGGTTATGGATCAAAGAAGAAGAAGAAAGGCCAACTGTTGGATAGAGCTTTAAAAAAAGAACCCCTAGTTTTACAAATCCTAACCCAAACCTTAATCCACAAACGAACAGACTTAGTAGGATGCTATGGATTCTTCATTTCCCCGAGGTTAACTGTGCTGAGATTGGCACTGTACGAAAGGATGGCCGCCACCGAAGCAAAGTGAATCAAGGGTTGCGTGATGGCCGCTGGCTGCTTTGACTGTTGGTGGTTATGGATCAAAGAAGAAGAAGAAAGGCCAACTGTTGGATAGAGCTTTAAAAAAAGAACCCAGAGAGGTAGTAATAAGGGTTAAGGTTAGTTTTACAAATCCTAACCCAAACCTTAATCCTAACACAAACGAAGTTGGCGACTTAGTAGGATGACATCAAAGACATGGCCCACTAATTCTTCATTTCAGCCCGGTTTTGAAACGTTATAAATGTTTATATAAGCGTGATAAGGGTGGAATTAGGATGCCGTCAAATTACCACCTCTATCGACACCAGGTATTACAATGCAAGATGTGGGTGTCTTATCTGGTTTAGATTGTTGCGGTGTGTGTGTTGCAGTAGAACAGTTCAGGGTACACCACAGGCAACATGACGTGTAGAGTCATAAAAATGGTAACTTCGCTTTAGGTTTATACCATTTATTGCACGCCACAAAACAGTCATGATACTTATGTTATCATCAGCATAGTATAACGAATGCAGCATTCAAACTCATGTTAACTGACAGTCATGTAGGAGTCAATACTCAATAGTTGTATGGAAAAACAAATATCATAGCGAAGCTTGATAAATAATACATATAACTTCTGCAACCGTGGTCCGCTGCAGATCCTTAATGTTCATAGACAATAATAATTATTCCTTCCTGATGCTAGCAGATCAGATGTATACAATACGTCCGTTTACTGTCTGCACGTGAGTAGCATACATGGATTACAGGTCAGCTCGACCTTTATAACCTTCCTAAGTCTAACCATCTGACTTGGACGTGATCTCTGATATAACGAATCCTGGAACACAGACAATAGTCTTGTTGGTCTAGAGCGACCCATAGATATATAACTAGTTCAGGTATAAAGATACCGATGACTTAATCCTAGTCAAAGTACCTCTCCATTTTGAATCACACAGGCGAGCAAAAAGGCGACAAAATGACGAACCTCTAGATGATAGCCTAAAGTTCGATACAAGAGGAATTACCTTATTTCGGAAAATCAACCATGAACATATGCCTCCAGGCAGGCTTGAATAATACGGGGAAATAGTCTAGTTAGCTAACTAACTCACAAAGACAATGTATTTCCCTCAGAGAATCACAAGACGCAGTCGCGTCCGCTCGCTAATCAGTCCATTTCTCAACTCCCCGACCTGGGCGGAACAACAAACGACAACCAAGTCGAGACATGCGCAGAGTGACAATCTCTGAGTCGCTGTTCACAATAAGACGATTCTAAGAACATTCGAGATAAAAGTCTTACACAGTCGCGCCTTTTATGGACATGAACAGAAGCGTTAAGAAAGGTTTCAAACATCTACAACAGTTGACTGATACTACCAAATAAGGAGATATGGTCACGCTTCGTTCAAGACATTATAGACCGAACGTGTCTCTATACAAGAGGAGGTAAACTCATAAAAAATAGCAGTATCGATATATCGGGTTCTGTCCCTTTGACCATAAAATATATATAACATGCATTTCAGTCAAATAATGATCATACATACGAAAAACGATCATACAAAGACTTTGGAAAAAAAGTAATTATTTGTGCGTAACATTACCGCACCCTCCCGGGAAAAAAAAAAAGAACATTTTTTTTTTTTAAAATCCTGGAGCCGGAAAAATCTAGGCTCCTAACGCACGTATGATGCGCGGATATACCTAACAAAATAGCTCAACACTTGGAGCAAAACTGAGATCATATCCCAGGTCCTTAGAGAAAAATTTATCTAAGTATACGCGTATATATCCCAGGAAGGTGCCACCAACACAAACCACAATGCTGGCAACATCATAATAAAAGTCAAATTATTCTCATACCAATATATGAAATCAAATATATTATTATGATATCATACAATGTGTTGCAAATAGCGGTGTAATATATTAATATACCGCACTATTTTATTACATTATGTAATGCATCAGTAACTAATAAGTAATACATGTGTTGATCTTCGTTGACATAAAACATTCAATAGAAGAAGATGTGGACATCATCCGCTCCCAATCTAGGACAGGACTTGATATACTCAAAGTTCCACAATGGACACAATCTCGCATCTTCAATGATGTGCTGCGAAAATATCAATAACACAAATCTTAAAGACAACTGGTAAATCTCTCAATACAATCCTGAAAATAATTTATTTAAATGTGGCCGAGTGATCTTTTGGCCCGTATATCACTAACTAAGCCTTCTTAGATAATTACATGGAACAATGTTATAAATTCCCCCTCAAAAAAGTGAGAAAAAAAAAATCTACTAACATGTCATTATAACATTGGACTGTATATCAGGAAATATATATATGACAGAAGAATCATGTGGAATCGTGTGGGCATCTGGACAGAATGTCCGCCATTACATTATCCGAACCACGGATAGCTCGAACCGAGAAATGAAATGGTTGAAGAGCTATGGCATAACGAGTGGACCTCGAGCTCTTCAAGTTTTTGCTCTGAATAGCAGTAAGCGCTTTCTGGTCGGTTTCCACAATGAAATGTGCGCCTAGAAGAAATCTTTGTAACTTCAGAATAGACCATACCATAGCCAATAACTCACGGTCTAAAACCGAGTAATTCTTTTCTGCAGCATTTAATTTCCTAGAGATATACATCACCGGATGCAGAGTATCAGAATACTCCTGCATTAGTGCTGCCCCAATCCCAGTTGACGAGGCGTCACTTCGAAGAACAAAAGTCTTCTCAATAGTAGGTAACCTAAGAATAGGTGGAGATGAAAATAGGTCTTTAACCTGGTCCAATGAGGATTGACATTCTTTTGACCAGCGGATCAAATTAGGCGACCCTTTCTTCAATAAAGTAGAAAGCGGTGCCATAATGGAGGACAGATTCGGAATGAATCGTCCGTAGAATTGGATCAAACCTAATAGACTCCTTACTTGTTTCTTTGTCTTAGGGACCGAAATGTTAAGTATTTTTGAAACATTGTGGTCCTCTGTCTTTAAAAGACCATGACCAACACGATGACCTAGGAAAGAAATCTCACTAAATCCTATAAAGGCTTTAGAGGGTTTTGCAGTCAAGTTATACTCGCGAAGAGTAGACAGTAATTCGTATAAACCCAAATAGTGATCTTCCCAGGAATCACTGAATAGACAGATATCATCTAGATATGCTATGACATCTGTACGATATGCGAGAATTCGGCGCATCATGCGTACGAATGTAGCAGGGGCGTTCATAAGACCAAAAGGCATGAAATTCCATTGGAATAAACCCCTAGGTGTAGAAAAAGCTGTAAAAGGTTTGGCACGTTCAGTTAGCGGGACTTGCCAATAACCTTTAGACAAATCTAGTTTGGTAAAGAATCTAGAATTAGAAAGTTTATTGAGTAGCTCTTCTAATGAAGGCATAGGTTCAGCGTCGAACTTCGTAACTTGGTTCAATTTGCGATAATCTACGCAAATGCGAATGTTATTATCCTTCTTTCGAACAATAACCATAGACGAAGAGTATGCTGAAGTGGATGGTTCAATGATTTCCAAACGTATCATTTCATCCAATTCTTTTTCGACTTGAGACTGGAAATGGATAGGTATTGGATAGGGTCTGACTCTGATAGGATTATGATCAGTCAGCACAATGTCATGTTCAATGACATGTGTGTGTCCCGGGATGTCTGTAAGAACATCCTGAAATGTTTGCAACATCGAAGAAACTTGTCGATGTTCCTCAGCGGAAAGATTTGGAGAAACGGTCACGTTTTTTCCAAGATTCCGTAGAATAAAGTGGGACCATAGAAAGAGGAAGATTGACATCAGAAAAAGTAGTTTCCTCATCCTGTATAACTGACAGCGATGAGTATTGACCATGAGGTACTTGAGAATTGTCCGTTGCCTGGAAAATAGGCTGCAAATAGTCTGGTCTTTCATGAAATTCCGTGAGCATATTTATGTGGAAAGTTTTATGCTTTCCATCAATATCGACAACATAGTCGACATCAGAAATTTTGGAGACTATTGCATATGGACCTTTCCATGCAATTAGAAGTCTGTTCTCCCTTGAAGGAAGTAGGACGAGAGCTTTGTCACCTGGACAAAGTTGTCGTAGACATCTATTCTTATTCGCAAACTGCCTTGCCTTTTCTTTAGCAAATTCGGAAGACGAAGTTGCTAGTCTGCATGCCTCAATGATTTTTTTCCTAAGAGCAATGACGTACTCATAAGAAGACTGAGTCTCATCGCTAATATTATCGGCAGTGATTAGATCGTGAAGTAAAGACATAGGGCCGCGCGGTTGCGCGCCAAAGACAAGTTCAAAAGGGGAAAACCCCGTATGTTCATTGGGGACCTCTCTATACGCAAAGAGAGCCGCGGGTAAGACCCTGTCCCAATCCTGAGGATGATCCTCAGTTATTTTACCCAGTAAAGTTTTTAGAGTCCTATTTAAACGTTCGACCAACCCATTAGACATTGGGTGATAGATACTGCTGAGAGACCTTTTTATATGTAGCATAGACATTACCTGTGACATAGTGTCTGATATCAGTTGAGTGCCATGGTCTGACAATATTTCTCCGGGAAAACCCAAGCGAGAAAATATCAGCCAAAGAGCGTCTGCGATATCAGCAGTTGAGATGCTCTTGAGAGGTATTGCCTCTGGCCAACGTGTGCACATATCGACACATGTAAGAATAAATTGATGCCCTCTAGCCGACTTAATTCTAAAAGGACCGATAATATCTATTGCCATTTTTTGAAAAGGGCGAATTGGAATGTCAGCAGCCTGAATAGGCGCAGCATGTCGTGGTCCTTTAGATTTGACCTCCTGACATACTTTGCAAGAGCGACAGTACATTCGTATGTCCTTGCTTACAAATGGCCAAAAGAAAGCCGCAAGAACTCTCGACTTTGTACGGGAAAAAAACCCATATGTCCAGCACATTGCGAGTCATGAGCATGTTGCAATATTTGCACCCTCATGCTCTTAGGCACAAGAATTTGTGAATGAGTGGATGTAGTCGAGTCTTGTACCATACGTACAAGTACGCCGTTCTTCATAGAAATCCAAGATTTTCTATTAGTATTTTGATTAGGATCACCTTTTTTTGCTAGAATGAAGAATTTTTGTAACGACGGATCTTCTTCTTGCAATTTGATAAATGAGTCACGTGTAATAGTCAAGTGACTATTTTGTTCATTTACTTCATCATTATTAGTTAATGAAGTTTGAGGTGGATCCAGAGCATGTGCTCTTGTGACCACCGTATTGGTAGCTTCAATGTTTTGCTCTTCCCAAACAGCAATCTGCTGTGGGGTACATTCCCTAACTCCGTGAATACGACCAATAATAAGGTCCGCAATAGGGTTTGGAAGTAGACACGCGTGGACCTCTCCCGTGAAGAAAGGAGTAGCAATATGTATTATGGCAGTAGGATATTTTTCCAACGTGCCACCAAATGTGACACATTTGATGACCTTTCCTGTAGCACAGAATGGATCTACAAGAGATTGCCTAACCCCGACAGTAGTACATCCAGAATCAAACAACACCGAGACTGGATTACTATTTACAAGCCCCTTATGTAATATAAGAGAACCTCTCCCATCATGAGCAACATTAGCAGGAAGAGCGGGCAAAGGATGACCACAGCTTAGAGTACTAATGGTTTTCGGATCAAATAAAGTACTGCATTGGATACATTTATTTGCCCTACCAAAGTCAAAAGATGAGCATCCGATAGCATTATGGTCTTTATCATTATTAACCTGTTTATCTGCTCCCTGAGATTCTTGTTGAACAGAGTTTGTCTGTTGATATCTTTTTCTCTTCTGTTGCGATCTACCGCGACCATTATTGCCTCTGCAATTATCATTAAAGTCCCTACTGTAATTTTTATCCTGGTTTGCGTTCCAGTTTCCATAACTGTCATTACCATCTCTATGCTGTTGAGAACCTCTATTATCTTGGTATTGAGGTCTCTGCAAAAAATATTTTCCTCTATACCGATTACCTTTATGAAAATTTCTAAAGTTACCGGGAATAGAATACCGTGTAATATTAGGTTGTCTCCAGTTCTGGGAAGAAGAATCTCCCTGAAATTGATTACCATGGTTCTGGGCATAATTACGGTTACTCTTTTTATTGAAATTTTGCTGGCTACCCTGAAATTTACGCATAAAATTCGGGCCATAAGGTGCTGCCGAAGCAACTGGCAGACCTTCTTTTACCTTAGAGTTGCTAATGGTTATGTGAGGATGTGCAGTAACATACTGGCTACAATATTCTTCCATTTCTTTTATATTTTTAGGCTTACGCTCATGAAGAAAAGAAAGAAAAGCTTCATTAACAGAAGACATAACCTTGTCTCTAAGAAGTAAGTCCATGAGGGCTTCAAATGTACTTTCTGTCTTAGAAAGCTCAACCCATCGTAAAAAAGTAAGACGTATGCCTGAGATGAATTCTGAGAATTCAACTCCAGTTTCTGGTAACATGTTTTTAAATTTAAGACGATATCCGTCTTCGTTAAGTTGGTACTTCTTTAACAATGCCGCCCTGACAACCTCATAGTTGTTCTTGTCAGGCACATCTACCATACCCAACAAAGTCAAAGCATCACCTCTAAGTATCTTGGACAGATGATAAACATATAATGTTTTATCTATATTATGCACCTTACATGCACTTTCAAATCTATCCAGATAAAATGTTATATCATCAATTGAAGCATTGAATGCTGGTAAATTAAGCTTGAAATCAACAGCACTAGACTTATTAGCAGATGATACCTTATTAGCATCATTAGCATTACTAGATAACTTCAACTTTTCTAACTCCAAAGCTAAGAGTTTTTCTTCATGTTCCATTTTTGCTTTTCTCTCATCAGCTTCTCTTTGTAACCTTCTTTCTTCAGCCTCAGCCTGTTTTTCTAATCTTTTATTTTCAGCCTCTATTTCAAGTCTCTTATTTTCAGCTTCTTTTTCAAGTCTCTTATTTTCAACCTCAGCCTGAAGTCTCTTCTCCTGAGATTCTGCTTCTCTTTTTTGTTTTTCCATTTCCATTTGTAATCTCTTTTCATCTACCTGCATCTGCAGTTTTAAATTTTCAGCATCTATTCTCTTTTGTTCAGTTAGTTCTTTCATTTTCTTTTCCTCCGACTTCAATGCCTTGGCATATTGAACAGTCGCAAATTCTTCTAATTTATCACCTGTCTTCCCAAGGGCTTTACCCTGCTCAATAAAGTACTCAAATGTAGACATGATGTCTAAAATGTGAGTACAGAACCTGAAATAATTAATTATCTTATTTCAATCTTAATAGCAACAAGACTTAATAAAGTGCTTGTATAATTACTATGTTTACTCCAATCTCTGTGGGAAACAAGACTTGACACCAATTTGTATTATCAGTTGTACAATAATATCACAAGTCACCTCTTAATTATCAGTGCACTACCCAAATCAGTGCATAACCATCAGTTATTTATCATAACTGCACTACAATAGTGCATAAGGAAAAAAACCACCAGCTAGTTATGATAAGTGCACTATAGATCAATAGTGCATGAGCATATATGTAACAATAGTGAAAGCTAACTATGCAAGAACTATGCAAACAATAACAAGACAATGTAAACAATAACAAAGTACCAACAATGTAAACAAAACAAAGATCAAAGTCAGTGTAAACAATAACAAAGATCAGAGTCAATGTAAACAATAACAAAGATCAACGTCAATGTAAACAATAACAAAGATCAGAGTCAATGTAAACAATAACAAAGATCAAACAATACGAAAACATTCGCATAAGTCAAATAAATAAACAGCGAAACTAAAAAGAATATGATGACAGAATGCGAAGATATGACAAACAAATGACGCTACAGTATATACACAACAATTTACGTGAAGAACTGAATAATAGAAAAGAGGAGACCTACAAATACAAACAATTGAAATCGAAACTAAAAAACAGAAAGAAAGAGAGAAACAAAAAAAAAAAAAAAAAAAAAAAATACAAAAAACGAAAATAAAGCACAACTCGTCACAACTAAACAGATATAGCAACGATTGTCGCTAGCAAATTTCACAGTAGGAAATTCGCACAGTCCCTAACGAAAACGCTAACAGTAGAACCTCTGTGACGTGGTATCATCTACTGAAAGACACCGCCCAACCGAGAAAACCCGCAGAAATATAAACATATAAATACAAATCCAAATAACATATAACATGTAAACATATAAAGAGTGCGAAAAATGTGATAGACAGAAGGCTCAGTTAGAACATAAGGGCACAGTTCACAAACAAAACAGGCCACTTAACTTCTATGTATCCACAACGTCAGCACAGTTCAGAACAGGATGTGATCAGCATTCTTAGGACAATGATCCAACGTTGATCCATATCTGCTCTCGTAAACTGCCATGACGAAGGAAATGAGCTTCTAACAGGAAACAGCTTCTGACAGGAAACAGCTTCTGAACTTGACCTTCTGAATCTGCAACAGTAATTCTGAGACCGGAACAGTTGTTACGGCACTTGTCCTTCTTCTCAACAGATCAGGAAATCCATTCGCTCGGTACTTGTCCTTCTATTTGTAGACAAACTTCAATACCGCCGAGCAGCGCCGGGTAGTTTCAAAATATCAACAACTGTCAGTACTGCTGCGTCTTTCAAAAAATTTCATCAAAGGTGATGAATAGCAACTGCAATGTTGTCTTGTAGTCTGCTGATGATGTCTGGGTTTGTTGACCCCCTTGAGAGTTGGTACCAGAATAAACCAACTATTGGCCACCATGAATTGATAAGGGTGGAATTAGGATGCCGTCAAATTACCACCTCTATCGACACCAGGTATTACAATGCAAGATGTGGGTGTCTTATCTGGTTTAGATTGTTGCGGTGTGTGTGTTGCAGTAGAACAGTTCAGGGTACACCACAGGCAACATGACGTGTAGAGTCATAAAAATGGTAACTTCGCTTTAGGTTTATACCATTTATTGCACGCCACAAAACAGTCATGATACTTATGTTATCATCAGCATAGTATAACGAATGCAGCATTCAAACTCATGTTAACTGACAGTCATGTAGGAGTCAATACTCAATAGTTGTATGGAAAACAAATATCATAGCGAAGCTTGATAAATAATACATATAACTTCTGCAACCGTGGTCCGCTGCAGATCCTTAATGTTCATAGACAATAATAATTATTCCTTCCTGATGCTAGCAGATCAGATGTATACAATACGTCCGTTTACTGTCTGCACGTGAGTAGCATACATGGATTACAGGTCAGCTCGACCTTTATAACCTTCCTAAGTCTAACCATCTGACTTGGACGTGATCTCTGATATAACGAATCCTGGAACACAGACAATAGTCTTGTTGGTCTAGAGCGACCCATAGATATATAACTAGTTCAGGTATAAAGATACCGATGACTTAATCCTAGTCAAAGTACCTCTCCATTTTGAATCACACAGGCGAGCAAAAAGGCGACAAAATGACGAACCTCTAGATGATAGCCTAAAGTTCGATACAAGAGGAATTACCTTATTTCGGAAAATCAACCATGAACATATGCCTCCAGGCAGGCTTGAATAATACGGGGAAATAGTCTAGTTAGCTAACTAACTCACAAAGACAATGTATTTCCCTCAGAGAATCACAAGACGCAGTCGCGTCCGCTCGCTAATCAGTCCATTTCTCAACTCCCCGACCTGGGCGGAACAACAAACGACAACCAAGTCGAGACATGCGCAGAGTGACAATCTCTGAGTCGCTGTTCACAATAAGACGATTCTAAGAACATTCGAGATAAAAGTCTTACACAGTCGCGCCTTTTATGGACATGAACAGAAGCGTTAAGAAAGGTTTCAAACATCTACAACAGTTGACTGATACTACCAAATAAGGAGATATGGTCACGCTTCGTTCAAGACATTATAGACCGAACGTGTCTCTATACAAGAGGAGGTAAACTCATAAAAAATAGCAGTATCGATATATCGGGTTCTGTCCCTTTGACCATAAAATATATATAACATGCATTTCAGTCAAATAATGATCATACATACGAAAAACGATCATACAAAGACTTTGGAAAAAAAGTAATTATTTGTGCGTAACAAAGCGTCAATTGACAGAGTGATTAAAGCTCTCTAGACAGAGTTACCCGGTTCTTCTTCTTCTTCTTCTTCGTTCGTTCGTCCTGAAAAGGACGGTGGTTGCGTTGTGTCTGTTTACGCCTAAGCTGTGATATCTACACCTTTCGGTCGGCACATCCGATCTCTGCACGGCATTTTTTAGGACCGGGTTTGCCTTCCCATTTCGATCCACATTCGCTCAGCCAGACTGCACAGCTGCAGACTGTTTCCAGGACCACCACATGGAGGTGGAGTGCGGTCTTGACCAGCTCTGGTTCGCTGATCCTGACGCAGGCAGTCAAGCTATGAGTCGCTGACTGCGGTCTCTATTGCTGCGTCTTGAGGTCCCGAGTTACCCGGTTCGGCTTCACACTTCAGTCTACCCAGCTGTAAATAGGTACACGATTCTGCTGTTGAGTTAGGAAAGACAAAGGCTGCGAGGTAATAAACAGGACACCTTACCTCTTAAAGTTGAAACCTGATACAGTATAGAAGTTTCTAACACTTCACTGTCTCCTACGGCAGTATTTTCTCTGGAACTACATCTACTTCAAAAAAAAAAACCATATTTACCATATACAGGGTGAGCCATTACGTCCGTAACCTATTTGCTTACAACATGTGGCTTTAATATGTAATGATATGTGTGAATGAAATATACAACAACGATGACACAACACTAAAATTATTTACTGAAAATTATAGTTACTAGCAATAACCCGTCAACATTGACAGGTTATTAATTATAGTGTGTTGTTTCTGTTACATGTATAACAGACGGTACTATCACTACTGTGGTCATTTCATTGCATGCGACCGTGATTTGATATTTGTAGTGAAAATTATATGGATGTATTAAATATGAAGACTGTGGTGGGTTAAATGTTAATACAGTTTGTTGTTAAAAAATCTTAGTGTACTGAATGAGGTCAGCTGTGAAGGTCCCTGAATATAATAAATATTAGAGTAAATTTCCAGGGCCCCTTTCTACTACCACCACTATGATCTCATTCAGACTTATTCTTGACTATAAGATGACTACGTTTGGTGTCTAGGGTTATGAAATGTTAGTGTAAGGTTGCATTAACCAACTGAACATATAAACAATCACACAAATTATTTTATTATATAATACAACACAACAGTATCACGACAATCACACACAAACTACACTTTAAAAGACTATCTTTATTAAGTCAGTGGTTGAAAGTTAATGTTTTTCAATTTATTGTCCTGAATCTGATTTATTTGGAATCAGGACTGACAATCAAAGTGAAATCATAGCAATTAATTATATCAATCAATTTATACAATGGATCTTCTGTCCATAATACATATATTATTATATAAGGGTGTAGTTGTATTATTTAACTGAGGTGACTTCTAGTATACACTGGTGGATTGTTTACTATCATCATCTCTGCATGTTGTTTGTACGTTTTTATGGACACTGATGGAATGTTTATATCACTATTCTCAGTCTCTTTTCTAATATAATGTTAGTTGAGCGACCAGGTGCCGAAACATGCACCTAACTTGGTATTATGCTGTAGGAATCTTCCCGCACTTCGCTGAACGACAACCTTCAGCTCCCACTTCTTCAAAAATGATGGTGGTTTACAGTTGTCTCCGAAAAAGGCAAGACTGTGGCATGAATATCGGCCCACTGTAGTTTGGCACCAGTTATTGACAGCACCAAAACCCTCTGAAATTAGACGGATATGCCTCCTTCGTAATCAACAGCCTACACTAATACTCAACAACCAGGACAGGCACATTACAAACAAACATGCAAGATCAGCTCTTTACGACAATCCCTTTCACCAGTTTCTTTTGATGTGACCAGGTATACCAGTACTCCTCTCCCCTAATAGTTACAACGCCTCTGCAATTCCAGCAATAATCTGTTGTCCATACCATAGGATAGGTATTATGCTCCTGATGATAATCCTATATAATTTAGTTGGTCTACACCTCTCTGATAGTCTTTCATATGCTGGATCTATCTCTAGACTCTGTTTTGAGTCTGCCATAGACTCACTTACTTATAATCGTATGTTAGCATCTCACATTCAAATTTTATTTTAAATAAAATATTAAGAAAATCAATCTTACCACAGATGTAAGGAAACAACACAAGTAAAACGATAACTAGGCAATAGAATCTGGCACATTTTCGATCTGCCTTTGTCCAAGCTTTTCCTTTATTAGAAAATTCTTAGCCTGTTCTCAACGTACTTGATTTTCACCAATTTATTTTCAAAAATGGCAGTAAACCGACGCTTCTACTTGACCATATCTAACGTTCTAACCAATCAGGCCATGTTTACATGAGCCTTTGAAAAAGACTATCCATCCTATACGTTTCCATTAACAACAATATTTGTATTTCCAGGTCACCCAATAATGTTTCGCCTTACATTTTACTACAGCCAATCAAATCGTATCTAACTTGTTGGCCTCATTTCCCCCAAAGCAGTGTTTTCCAAACATGCCATAAAAAATTAAGCAGATATGATCTTGTGCTGTCAGTCAACTCCACTATAGTATTTTGGCTATAATTTGTTAATTAATGGACTATTTGTGAAACACATAACATATTCTTTGTCAGCAAGTCCTAAGGTACCCGAATATATAAGTTTAATGGGGCTAAGTGGCTTCGTTCAAAATATGTATTTTTCTATGATAGTCGTGTATTTGCTGTTACCACCGTTCACTTCCATACTAGGGGATGTCTTCTGTACTTACGTCCTAATTACGTCTTTTGAAATAAGAGCTAAGGTTGTTTTTGTGACACGAGGTGTCTACATGTTCTAACTTTTTCGTCGTATTTCGGGGAAACCCCCTATGGCAAGGCTTGCCACTTGCTAGTATTGGCTTTTAGTTTAAAATCAATGCGAAACGTATTAGCATTTTATCTTTCTTTGCCCCTCCTCGTTCCACAATGCATTTTTTTAGGCACAATTTTCTTAGAACTAGGAAAAGTGATTATGTCAAGGACGAATTTGAAAAATTTGGGTACCGTTTTGTTCGGCTATTCGTCAGCAAATAATCTGAAGGCGTAGGCGATAACCACGCGTTCTAGCCGAAATTTCTTTTGTACTTTCTTATCTTCCTTATAATTTCCTTTATGCCCGATATTATTATATATTAATTTAGATATTGTATTTAGAAATTCACTACAAAGAAATGGAGTAACCTTACGTAAAAAACTTGAGTAGTAATAATGATCTAATGGACCGTAAATTGACTAAATAACTAACATTTATTTTATGACATCATGTCTCGTAATTGTTCGTGCATCTTTTAAAATCTTGCCCTGGTCGACTTACTGTCTCTGAGAAGCCATGGTCGACTTACTGTCTCTGAGAACAACGTTTGAATTTTGACGAAACTCCAGTTCATGTACTGTTTATCAATCGTGTTGTTGGCTTCTTTCCATAATTAAATTGTTCATGCACACCGTCATTTGCGCACTTTTTCTATTTCGGGAGAGTACTTATAAGGGGAAACAATACAATTATTGTCTAACTTTCAACCACAGTTTCAACCTTTAGCTGTGGTTGAAAGTTAATGTACTCTCCTGAAAATAGAAAAAAGTGCGCAAATGACGGTGTGCAAAATGTGACTGACCGACCGACCGAAGTACTTACTGCGGGAATTATGGTATTGGATGTATCAGTCAGAATGAGCATTCATACATAAAATTATCATTTTTCTAAAATGTAAACAAAGTCTTTGGCATAGATCTAGGTCAGTTCTTCGAGCTTCCTCTGTTATTGCTGTTTCCTCAAATAGGACAAATTATCAAAGGCTTTAGATTTCCGACCATATACTTTGTCCTTTAAATATCCCCATAAAAAATAATCTGCTGGAGTTACATCAGGAGACCTCGCAGGTCATTCAATTGAACCCCCATCTTTCAATCCACCCGTTAGGGAATTTTTCACAAAGAAAATTTTGGTCAAAAAAATTATTATAGCCTGCCCCAAAAAACAAAACAAAATAATGATTAAGAGAGATAGACATGGTCTACTTCAAATTTTAGGGTGGAATAAAAATGATGACAATAATCTACTACACGTTACTTCATACATACAATTTTGAAAGGGTACGTGATTTGTGGCTCACCCTGTGTTTTCGCGCATCTATCTATATACAAGGCAATTCCGCAAACTCGGTCAACTTTCAGCGTATCTGATGCAGACAAAATGCTGAAAACTTTTAATGTCATTAAAAAATTTCAATTGCAGCGCCTTCTGTCTGTATATCTAACGACCTGTCTATCTACTGTTGTTCTATTTCTAACTATCGTTCTGTCTATCTGTCTCGCTGTCTGTATACAAGCTTGACAAGTCTCACGTCCTATATAAAAGCGTATAAGATACCTCTAGATTCCTGTCTGTCTGTCCTTCATTCTTCATCCTATTCTTCTTCGTTCGCCATCAGACGTTTACATTAATGACTGTTATAAAGGCAGTAGTCAGCTCAAGGTTCCTGACAACCCCAAACAGTTTTTCGTTGAGAGAAGTGGGTTGTTGCCATTTATCACTCCGTTCACTGCTGTAAGTTGGGCAGGACTGGAGCAGATGTTCTGTCTTCCGGCCAAAATGGCTGCTTAATTTTTGTCATTACAAGTATTTTGCATTTATGTAGTCACCAGTCAAGTACAGACCAGCCATATAGTATAGCAGAACTGCAAGGAAGTCGAGAAGAAGCCAAAAGATAGTGAAGCAGCCCACATATAAATGCATGCTGAAGTAGGATGCACTGGGACCCAAGGCGCGTAACATAGTGCAACGCAAACCACCTTTCGGTGACTTACGATGCTGTGCCTCATTCAGTTTGTCTTTAATTGGTTTGTCTGCCTAGCTGTCTATGTGTCTGTTTGTCCTCCTGTATACATTCATTACTCATTAGCTGCCCAAGCAAACTCACGCCAGGTCTTTCTATTATGTGCTGTCAGCTCAAGGTCTTTATATATCAGCCAGGATTGTGGAGTCGGCTAAAAAAATTGTCTGACTCTGACTCAGGAAATGTTAAAAGTCCAACTCCGACTACATTTTTTTTAAAACTCGTGATTAGGCATAAAATTGTGCACTTATATGGAGTTATATGTATGAGTATGTGTGACAAAACGTCTGAACATGCTCTGTTGTGTGATCTCTCACACCTTCAGCCCTCCGGCAGTATCCTTTGTTTTTCTCAATCATCGCTTTTATTTGGCATAAATCATGCCTTTTCATTCGTTATTTTCACTATTTTGCTCTATGATGGACATAGCATAGTGAAGTCTCTAACCCGCCACTTCCCTATGGCAGTAATTGCTACGGGAGGAATGCGTATCGTATTGTTCACCACTCCCCAGATGTATTTACGCTTCGCCAGGTTTGGTGACCCGGCCGACGACAATATTTTATCGCATAATCTGTCTGACCATCTTTTTCAAGCGCAGGTGTTTTGTTTATTCAAGCTACGTTGGGAAGGAGTGTTAAATAAAACAAGATTTGTTTGTCTGACGAAACACGATAACCCGTGCACGAGGCTGAACTTAAGGTATAATCGCTTCCGGTCTTTTGTTAAAAAGTAATCATGGATTTATTACATTTTAGACAATATGAGTCTACAAATGTGTTGGTGAGAATGTATGCAAGACATCAGATGTCCATATATGGTAATACGTGACCTTTGCAGGCACGCACCTTATTTCACGTGTGACTATTTTGAAATGGCACACTCCATCTGCATGATTTGAAATGATTGGTTCTTTCTGATTAGATTCATAATATCACTGGAGGGAATATAGGCTGACAATTTCACAAGTTTTTTTCTCTGTGATTTGCACGCTTGCCAAGACAACATCAGACCTTCGCCAGAGGAAGAACTAGATTCATAATTCTTAATTGTTATCCGAACCTTTTACTGGAGAACCAGATAAGACTTGTAAAGCACATGAAATCTCTTTCAAATTTTAATAAGGAACACCGGTACTAGGAAACTGAAAAACCACGGAGTCAGAAGGGGCAATCTATTGTAAAATTAAAAGAAATCCCTGACACGTGTTGTAAGAGAACGATTCGTCTATTCTATTCATCTGTGCGACAAGTCTGTAGCCAGGATTGAAGGAAGTTGTGATTTACATTTCATATTTTATTACTAACATGTGAACTAACATATATATGTATATATTACCATGTGCATTTTTTGTGTGAACCTCGCTATTGGATGTCGAAGTCATTTGAGGCTGGCAACCTCAGCGTATAGAATGATGATTCATGAACCACCACTGCACGGGCTGGTGATTGCTTTATTGATAGTTTCGTAAAGAGAACTAAAAGCATAAAGTAGTTCCAGGTTCCCTATGGAGCACGGAGGGAAAGGTGAAAGACATGATGTACATTCTAAGAAAAAGACTTACATTTTCAAAGCCGTGTAAATGTCCCTATAAACATATTCACTTTAAAATTAATGTAAGGTTTCACGCTTTAAACCAACGTAAATGTCCATGTGAAAAAATTCATTTTAATGAATAGAAGTTTCAAACTTTTCCACACGTGTAAATGAAACATGAATGAATTTATATTGTGAGTACTTTTCAAACAGTGGAGATGTAAATGTAAAACATATTATATCTGAACGTTTAGTCTTTTCATTTAAATGTAATGTAAAGCTGAAGCTATTCAGTTTAAATGTAAAGGACGTTTTATCCCGTGGAATTAAATTTAATTCTCATCGAGGGTAAACTCTGAGTTAAGTGGGATGGTGAAATAGAAGAGGGGGAACACATAACTGTGTGTCGGAGAACGCCATACTCAAAAGAGCGTTCTTTTCTATTCTTCTATCACAGTTATTTGTGGTACCAGCAGAACGTACTATTTCTGGAACAAGACGGGATCAGTGGCCTACGCTTTAAGTCAAAGGACGCATTGTGTTGACTTTCCTGAAGTTTCTGGGAGAAGAGCTACACCCGACAACCTTGACCAGAGACGAGTGATCAGTGTGAAAAGACAGAACCGTCATTGGCAGCCAAGTTCAAACATATGCTGCCACTTGAACTTCTTAACCCTTTTCGCAATCCCCAAATACGAGGATGATAGCTTTTCTTTATCCATAACTATTCAAATTATTTTCAAACTGTTAAACCTAAAGTGATTATTAAATTTTGTTAATTGTAATGTTACACATTTAACTTAATTTATTCTTTTAAATGTACTACATGTTTGTCTCAGTCAAAGTTACTAAACACACAATCTAAACAGAGCTATATATATTATAATAATAGTTCCACTGATTAAATCAGGGGTGGGGGCTTAAACGAGCTGATAAATAAGTGCTTAAACTCTTCACAAAAGTGGTCGGCAGGTTACAGAATTTACGTGCTCAGCGACAGCTAGCATTGTTTTCGCTTACCTGAATTTCTTGTGAAGACTCCCATGTGATAGAAGCTTTACTACTCTTCTATCTACATTTCTGCCAAGAGTAATCTTGTGTACAAATAGACTCCATTGAAGCCTATATTTAGATACTCTTGAGTTTTGGCCATTGTTGGACCACTACTGCCAAGCAGGGGAGGCAATATGTAAAAATGGATGTACTTTAACACGAAAGTGGTTTTAGGAGTTCTACTACTTTAAAATGTTATTTAAAATTTGTTAAAGCGTCCCCAAACTTGCATGGATCTGCCTTGACTTAAGTCTCGTAAAAGTCGGAGTCTGGACATGCTTTTACCGACTTCGACTCCACTAAAAAATGACCGACTCCACGACCCCGGTTCCACAGTCCCGATATCTTCATCTTTTTGAAATGATGACAAGAACTAAAAAAGGTACCAGTAAAACAAGAGATGAGAAGAAGGCGATGGCGATGGACGGGACACACATAGAGGAAATGGATTGATAGCATTAAGCAGATTCCTTTGTCTGGAATTCCTAGCGTAAGAGTACCACAGGTAGACCGAAAAACACGCGGAATAAAAGAAAGAGAGGTAAATCCCTGTGAAGAAGAAGACCAGGAAAGACCTTGAGCTGATAGCACGCGACAAGAGGACTTGGAGGACGCGGCAAGAGGACCTGGTTTACGTTTGTTAAAGACTAGCTTCCGAAAGAGAAGGGAAATTAATGGATGAACATACATGCTTCTGAGATTTTTTTTTTTCGTACGCCCGCTTGTACTCGAGGCGAAATCTCAGGTTAGTATGTCTAACCTGAGACTGATTTTACGTGAGTATCCCTTTTTTCTTGCACAGAGACAGGTGTCCCTCGCCATTCAGGCAGATACTCGCCGATTTCGGAGGTACCAATTAGAGCTGAGTCGGCTCAGGAGCCGCCAATCCCTGGTCGACGACATTGCTTCAAATGGCCTCGCCAGGGCTCGAGTTAATCCAGTTCAAATCCCGGTCGACGAAACAGCTTCAAATGTCCTCGCACGGGTTTGATCCTGGGTCACCCGATCGCCAGCGCAGTGTGGTAACCACTACGCTAGCGCGGATCCCTCTTCTGAGTTAAATAAGGGTGTCTGTACACTTATACGTTAGTCAATCTGTATGTAGTTTCATTTCTCCGCTGATGACCTCACACCGAACCACGCCTTCCCTGCTGGTATCTCTTTCATTGTCAGAAACAACCGAGATGAATGATTGCTTGATTGAGTTCGTTGACCCCGTCCGACCTCGTTAAACCTTCATTGTATTCTTCTTGATCGCCTGTATTACCGAGAGCGAGTCTTTGCCTCTTTTCCTGTTCCTATTGCTCTTTTGCTGGCTTCTATTTTTCCAGTCCGGAGCACACACAGAAATCAATGGGAAATTCCGTAATTTAACCTGGGATATTGCTGATTTAGGCCCACAGTGCCTGTAATTTGATTACCGGTCGTCAGCGTGTGACTGGAGGCTCTCGTTTGCAAAATACGGGGATAATGGTGGGGAGGATGAGCTGGTCTGGGAATGTCAGCGTGGAACTTGAGAGAATGTTGAATGTCATCATTGATAGTGCGTATGTATTAGAAGTTAGAAATTGTGCTATAGAAACATTGATATTTTTATAAATATGCAGGAAGTCTGTTGTTAATTTTTTTTTCTTCAAATAATCACTTGTATCCCCTGGATTTACTTAAAGAAAAATGACTAAACAATGATAAAGAAAAGTGACTAAACAATGATCAAAAACGTCTGAGGATCCCAGTACAAGAACTGCCTTGTAATGTTGTCAGCTGGCTTCTTCACTGCGAGTCTTATCCATCTCTGGCGTCTTCTTAACATTTGTCGTGCACCACTGGCACTTGTTTGGTTCTTGTCATAAGTTTTACATTAGTGATCTTGTCTTCAGTTCCACATTAGTGATCTTGTTGTCAGTTTCACATTAGTGATCTTGTCATCAATTCCACATTGGTGATCGTGTCATCAGTTCCACATTAGTGATCTTGTCATCAGTTCCACATTAGTGATCTTGTCATCATTTCCACATTAGTGAACTTGTCTTCAGCTCCACATTAGTGATCTTGTCATCAGTTCTACATTGGTGATCGTGTCATCAGTTCCACATTAGTGATCTTGTCATCAGTTCTACATTGGTGATCGTGTCATCAGTTCCTTATTGGTGATCGTGCCATCAGTTCCACATTGGTGATCTTGTCATAAATTCCACATTAGTGACCTTGTCATCAGTTCCACATTGGTGATCTTGTCATCACTTCCACATTGGTGATCTTGTCATCAGTTCCACTTTACTGATCTTGTCATCACTTCCACATTGGGGATCTTGTCATCGTTCCCCATTTGTGATCTTGTCATCAGTTCCACATTAGTGATCTTGTCATCAGTTCCACATTGGTGATCGTGCCATCAGTTCCACATTGGTGATAGTGTCATCAGTTCCACATTAGTGATCTTGTCATCAGTTCCACATTGGTGATCTTGTCATCACTTCCACATTGGTGATCTTGTCATCAGTTCCACATTGGTGATCTTGTCATCACTTCCACATTGGTGATCTTGTCATCAGTTCCACTTTACTGATCTTGTCATCACTTCCACATTAGTGATCTTGTCATCAGTTCCACATTGGTGATTGTGCCATCAGTTCCACATTGGTGATCGTGTCATCAGTTCCACATTAGTGATCTTGTCATCAGTTCCACATTGGTGATCTTGTCATCACTTCCACATTGGTGATCTTGTCATCAGTTCCACTTTACTGATCTTGTCATCACTTCCACATTGGGGATCTTGTCATCGTTCCTCATTTGTGATCTTGTCATCAGTTCCACATTAGTGATCTTGTCATCAGTTCCACATTGGTGATCGTGCCATCAGTTCCACATTGGTGATAGTGTCATCAGTTCCACATTAGTGATCTTGTCATCAGTTCCACATTGGTGATCTTGTCATCACTTCCACATTGGTGATCTTGTCATCAGTTCCACATTGGTGATCTTGTCATTACTTCCACATTGGTGATCTTGTCATCAGTTCCACTTTACTGATCTTGTCATCACTTCCACATTAGTGATCTTGTCATCAGTTCCACATTGGTGATTGTGCCATCAGTTCCACATTGGTGATCGTGTCATCAGTTCCACATTAGTTATCTTGTCATCAGTTCCACATTGGTGATCTTGTCATCACTTCCACATTGGTGATCTTGTCATCAGTTCCACTTTACTGATCTTGTCATCACTTCCACATTGGGGATCTTGTCATCGTTCCTCATTTGTGATCTTGTCATCAGTTCCACATTAGTGATCTTGTCATCAGTTCCACATTGGTGATCGTGCCATCAGTTCCACATTGGTGATAGTGTCATCAGTTCCACATTAGTGATCTTGTCATCAGTTCCACATTGGTGATCTTGTCATCACTTCCACATTGGTGATCTTGTCATCAGTTCCACATTGGTGATCTTGTCATCACTTCCACATTGGTGATCTTGTCATCAGTTCCACTTTACTGATCTGTTCATCACTTCCACATTAGTGATCTTGTCATCAGTTCCATATTGGTGATTGTGCCATCAGTTCCACATTGGTGATCGTGTCATCAGTTCCACATTAGTGATCTTGTCATCAGTTCCACATTGGTGATCTTGTCATCACTTCCACATTGGTGATCTTGTCATCAGTTCCACTTTACTGATCTTGTCATCACTTCCACGTTGGTGATCTTGTCATCGTTCCTCATTAGTGACCTTGTCATCAGTTCCAGGTTAGTCATCTTGTTATATGACCACAATCCTTCTGTCCTTCGCAAGCACCTACTTAAGAAAGTCTGTAGCTTTTTGGTCAACTACAAGAACAAATAAACTGTGTCTCTTCACGAAGTTGCACATTTGTGGAAACAAAAAGGTAAATGTTAAGAGCATCTCCTTTGATCAGAACATTGGTTGCAGTGACCGTCGAGTTAGTGCCCCTGAACTTCCAGGTCAGTTTGTCCATTTTTATTTTGAAAAATCTAACATATTTAACTCTTAAGCTCTTCGACTCGACTTGTCGTGTCTCCCTGACAAATTAGCCTATGTGTACCTTAGAATTTAAAAACATTTTTATATCTTATAACATTTATAGACCTGGGAGACGGGGGTTACTGATGTAGGAGGGCGCATGTGGAGGAAGAACAGCGGATATGTTCCTTTTGGTTTACAGATGTCATGTATATCTGTGCCACCCGCTCCAGAATAAGCCACCATGTAACGTAGTTTTTGACACGTCCTTATTCTTATTCGGCAATGTTTTTTGGCATGCCCTTGCTCTTAATTCCAATCTCAGATTGCTGTCGAAAAGATAAATTGATAAAAGAGATTGTGATAACTGATTTATGTAACAGCAAATTATGTTTTTAATCTATTGACTTCCTTATTTATGTCACCTAAATATCTTCTACTGCTTGAGCGGTTCAGAATAGTACTTAGCCTCAATCGCGCAACATTTTATCCAGAATGTTGGTCAGTTAAGGATGCCTTTGTCTCAGAAAGTAGTCGGGAACGGAAGTTTTTATCTCAGACAATGGTAGTCCTATTGTATGGCTCTGAAATATGGAGAACAACTAAAACAACAACCAAAAAGCTACAGACTTTCATAAACGGGTGCTTGCGTACAATAAACAGATTGAAATGGTATGACTAAGTCACAAATGTGGAACTGGTTACAAGAACCAGACAAGTGCCAGTGGAACAAGAGTTGAGAAGATGACGCTGGCGATAGATAGGACACACATTGAGGAAACCTGTTGATAGCATTGCAAGACAGTCCTTGTTCTGGAATCCCCGGGGAAAGGGAGGCAGGGGTTGACCAACAAAAAAAAAAACATGGAGAAGAGAACTGGATACAGAGGTGAAAATGATGAAGAAAACATGGAAAGAACTTGAGCGGATGGCACTTGACAGGAGGACTTGGCATGTGTTTGTTGAAGGTCTATGCTCCTTGAGGAGCTAAAGGGTACGGATTGAATGGTAGGTAAAGGATGCCTTTGCCTCAGACAATCAGCTTCATTATTAGTATGTCCTTTGCGCACTTTACAGAGCACGGTGTCACCACTGTAGCTGGGAAACCTGCACCAAGCTTGGCCTCACAATAAATCTAAAGAAAACAAATGTGATGGGTCAGGATGTAGATGTTGCATCAGTCATTACTATCGATAGCTATGGATTAGCAGTGGGGCATTGTGACGTGGAAATGTAAATAGTGATACTGTAATCTGACAGCCTTTGCTTTCCCATTTAATGCCTACCATTTGCTAAAGCAAAACCACGCAATTTCTGACTGTCTGACTCACATTTTAATCCACGCCTCTTTTTGTCTACTTGACCATACCAAACGAGCTTGTGAGCTTGTTTACAAACTCCGCGAACTGTCATTTATTCATGGGAGCGAATCACGTTTGCTTACCTGAGTTTCTCACGCGAGCTGATTTGTCAATATTATGATAACTGGCAGATAGCACGTGCAGAACACGTGGGAGGTAATAGCTTTTGAAGTTTCTCTACGAGCGGAGCAAATCCTGTGATGTCGACACATTCAGGGAAAGGTATCTCTCGTGAAACAGGAAAATTCGCAGACCGGAGCCCGCTACATAGACTAATCTTTGTCGTCGTTAGCAGCGGCCGACAAAAGCGAACGAGGACCATTGATCGGGGGAATCAGTTTCCTTAATTTTTGCTACGCACGAGAAGTGCGAAAAGTAACAGCCTTCTGAGATCAAAATACTATGATCCTATATAAACCGCATTTGCCTCCAACCATTATCAGTTTTCGCTCAGATTTTTTGGATAATCTAGCTCGTTATTCTAGAGCCATTGTGAAAGTGTGTTATTAGCATTTCGTGGAGATTGTTACATTTCTGATTGTGGTAATAAAATTAGCATTTGCGTGATTTGATGTGTTAAGTTTACCATTATAATTCCCTGGGATTTTCTAGGTGTTAAGACTAGCGAATTAAATAACGCATAGCTGTTTTTATTCCAGATGTTTCAGTTGTAATGTAAATTTAATCACCCGCTATCACCCAGAAAGAGTTGGTTTCGTTGACTTATAAATACACTATGTGAATGATAATTGACGGAATACAATTCACTTCTAGTTCATTAAGTGTAATTATATAAGTGTGGCGTAATGATAAGTAATATCATGTGGCGAAACAAATAGCTAGTAACGACAAGCGATATTTCTATAAGCGCGATATTGGTTAAAGATTAAATAATAACTGACCAGACGGGATAGGCTAGAAATAACGTGCGCCTTTTTAATTTAAACAGGGAGGACGGAGAGGATGAGAGATGTCTCGTCCCCTTCCGTGTGTGTATATATATATATATATATATATATATATATATATATATATATATATATATATATATATATATATATATATATATATATATATATATAATTAGCAGTAAGTGTTTCATAATGTTCTTATATCCTTTAGGCAACTTGTTCAACGGCGACCAGCGTTTTTTACTTGGCCATATCTTGGGCCGTATCTCGATTTTTTTACTGAGTGGAAGTAAAGTTGTCTTCTGTTGGCTGACGCGTCTCCAAGTTTCAGTTGTGAACAGGACGGGCCACAGAGACGAACGAACATTGTTATAAGTAAAATTTTAACGGGGACGGACCAAATACCCAGATATATTTTCTTGCATTTTATCAGCCCATTGTGGTAAAATAATAATAACTGTTCTCCCGACTTCTGATAGTCGTTTTATTCCAAGAGGATATTTATCCAGACGAATCACGCTATTTCAGAATCGGCACCCACCAGAGTTAGCCGGTAGGATCTATCTAATCAATCGCATACCAACATCAGTAACAATTCGTAGCAACTAGCTATGTCCAAATACCAGAAGTATTCGTTTTCCATTCCTTGCTGTGAACACTTATCTCGATTCTTCTAGCATTATCTAGTCAAAGTGACAATATCGATCCATGATTACCTCACCAAACTTGGCGTCCACCTTTATAAAGTTATTGTTAAGTCTGGACTGGGGCCAAGTTTGCCACTGAAACCTGACATTACCAATATCGATAACTATATCCAGGATAATTATGCATGACTGGAAATGACACCATATTAGGTAAGGAAAGAGAGAACGTGGCCACGCATGAGAGAGAGAGAGAGAGAGAGAGAGAGAGAGAGAGAGAGAGAGAGAGATTGAATATTTTCTTTATTTTGTACCAAACTATCTTATTTGGTTTTAACAATTGTTTACTTTAAGGATAGCACGTATTAGGAATTTTGTTCACTTTACTATCTATATACTGTAACCTATTGCTAACCTTTTTGACCTTTGGGGTTATTAACTTGGTTGGGTTCTTATCATCTCACCGAGGGGAGGGCATAGGCATTCTGTTAATTCTCTATACGTAATTTTGATGTATTTGATTCTTTGATATTCGATGTTGTGAAGTTTAAATGATAATAAACAACAAACTAACTAAACTTTGTGTGTCGGTCAGACCCATACCCAATAACCATAGTTTTTCACGGTTGTGTGTCTTGTAGTTACATATTTGTGTGTGTGTGTGAGTGGTTAAACATATATGTTACATGTATGGAGAGTAGGATTGTCTTATAAGAAATTACAGTCGTAAAGATAGGCTGGACTAGAGTATCTTCTCAATCCAGAGACAGATTCTACCCTTAAACTATTCACCCGTGAAATCTATTTCTATATCTTTAACCTCACTTATTTACCACTATCACCTCTGCTCAGACGGGACCATAAATATCTGCTGACCTATCTTTATAAATCTACGTCAGGCATCTCTTCGGAAATCTGGGGGTCTACCATCAATGACAAGCTTTCTCTATACACAGAAATCGACAGCTGCATTGGCAAATCTGCAACGATCTGTGCCCACCTCACGACGCGTGTTTGGAGAAATTCAAAACTCACAATAAAGACCAAAGCTGCGGTTTATAATGCATGCGCCACCAGCACGCGTCATTATGGTGGCGGGACACAGACAACCCATGTTAAGCAAGAAAGAAGACACAATACCTTCCATCTAGGGTGTCTGTGCCACATCCTTGGTATTTCGTGGAAGGACAAAGTGACAAATGTCGAGGTGCTGGCCTTCAGCGCATATATATATATACTGCTTAGACAGCGCAGACTACCCTGCCTTGGGCATGTCTGCCGCATGGCAGATGGTCGCAACCTCAAAGATATTTTATTTTCTTCCGGACGACAAATGGCAGATTGGACAAGAACAGCCAGGCGACCGGAGCTGAGGTTCAAAGATGCGTGCAAGAGAGACATAAAGGCACTCGACATAAATCCAGCCGCCTGGGAAGATTAACCACCGATTGCACCAAATGGTGATGCTCCCTATGGCGCCACCTCAGATTGGGCGAATAGAAGATCTCACAACAAGAAGAAGAGAAAAGAACACGACGAAAGAAACACCAGGGAAGGGAAAAAAACAGATGAGGGCTTTCACGTCAAGGGTGTATTCCCATTGTCAATTATGACTGAACGAACGAACGAACTTTATTTTCAGAGGGTTAAGAATTGGGCACACAGGCCCGTCTTACATTCTGCCTGACGAGAGCTTCTACTGCTGCTTCTCTTCCCCCCACCCCCTTTCCCGCTTTCGGACCCTGCCCCTTCTTCCTCACCGTGCTGTCTTCAATCCACAATTTTTTTTTCCCACTAACTTTACTACTTTTGGAATATTTCAGTATCGTTCTTGTCCCCGATGGGGGAATGCGCGCCTTTTCCGTATATGCCCGAAAAGCTGGTGTGAAAATATTTCATTGTTCGTTATCAACGCTTCACTTAGACTGTTACATATATCTTCCGTAGCTAGGCGGTGGTGCCGTTCGGAAAGTAATGGGTTCGCTTTTAATGACCTTCGACCAATGTGGAACTCCTCAGCTATATCCAGAGAGAACAAAATTAGAATCTTTAACTCAAATGTAAAGTGTCTTGCTGTATGGCTCAGAGACATGGCATGTCTCAAAGAGTATCACCTCCAAGCTACAGACATGTGTAAATAGATGTCTCCGACGGATCCTCCATATAAGATGGCCAGATGTAATAACAAATATAGAGCTAAGAAAAAGACAACAATACAAACAGCCAATACAAATATAAATGAAGGTAAGAAAGGGGGGATGGATAGGACATACACTCAGAAGAGAAAAATCAAGAACAGTCAGAATTGCCTTTGACTGGACCCCACAGTAGAAAAGAAGAGTGGGGAGGTGTTGAAGGTGACTTTCTATTTAGCTGGGTCATTACTTATTGAACAATGTTCCATGTAATATGAATAAAGCAATTATAAATTTCTGGCCATTTCATTGCTTTTGATATGTTCATCTTTTCATTCAGTTATTTGCATCGTGCCTTCGATGGTGATTAAGCGAATGCGGGGTGGAAGATTTCGAACAATACTTGAACTTTGCAATTCGATTGACTTGATAAGTCATTTCATTGAGTCCACACATTTTAATGTACAGTTTTACACGTCAAGACAATCCACACATGTTGATCATAAAAAGTACATATTACACTAGATTGAATAGATATATATGTATATCAGTCCTTGTCCAATAAACCGAATTACTGTAGGCAGAACGTCATAACTATATGTACGCGCGGTTGGGGATTCCAACAGCCGACAGTGAGGTTATGCGTCTAACAATTTAAATATTATGGACTGTTAATCCATCCTTCCCTGAATTCAATTACGTACTAACCTGAATCATTTTATCTCTTCACAATAACCATGGACTGACCCATGTCCCTACTTGAATAAAATATATCTGTGCGGCAATACTATGCCCAACACTGGAAGGAGAAAGGACACGTCTTTACAGCTTGACGGTCAACACAAAAAGGGTCCCGTATCTTAGTCACGGTGCGTGACCTATCAACGCTACCACGTCATAATTCGATCGAGTGTATAGCGTTCAATAGTCCAAGAATTATTTACCTTAGATTATATTAAATGCCGTAACCCCTAAAATTGCACGGTGCCAACCTATAGCAGACGACTGCAATGGAACTACCGTAACAGGAGGCCAAAGAGAACTTGGAGAAGAACTGTTGAAGAGGAGGCTAGGGAAATTGGAATGACCTGGGCACAGGTGAAAAAGACAGCCCAGAACAGAAATCAATGGAGAGCAACTGTTTCTGCCCTATGTTCCACAGCGAACGAAAAGAAATGATGATATCGACGCTTCACTTAGACTGTTAGTAATATACATTTATCTTCCGTACTAGGCGGTGGTGCCGTTCGGATGGTCCTGGGTTCGATTCTCCGGTAAGCGACTCACTTCTGTTGTTGTTGTTTGTTTTTTTTTTTTTTTTTTTTTTTGGTCTAGTTTCCTCTGTCTTTATTTCTCACGAGTGCCAGTTACATACCCTTTATGTGTGTAATATTTATTTACTAGTAAACGAGTAAGTTACCCGCCAGAACATGGCGGGAAATAGTTATGATGTCCTTTTTCTGCTGCATGTCCTCGTGACGGTACTAATTCTCCTGTGATCTTTTTTTTTCTTTTTGTGACGCTTTAGTTAAGTAGCTAAGGAGCAAAGCGTCCAAAATGGCGTGGGGAGAAGTGAAAAAAGCCAGTGCATTAAAATGTGACTAATTAATTAACAGCTGCTTCGTCACAGCTTGTTTTTTTTTTTTTTTTATGTAGGGATATTATTTTAAATCTTGTCTTGGTACGTATTACAAAAACTTTTTTTGTGTGACATTTTAAATACATGTACTATTGATTTGTCAATTCATGTGATATTTCGGTCACACATTTGGTCTGTCTATCTGTGAACATTGCATGTGAACAATTGCGTGAGATCGTACGTGTCACATGCTGATAGAAAACAAATTTAATATTATGGGTAAGACGCTTATCGAAGAATTGTATCGATTTTATGTCGAGCAAACCAGAAATTAGAGCCGGAAATCGATGGTTTACGTCGAATTTAACCTTTCATTATTTTCATCACAATTGTACTTTGTTGTGGAAGATATCACAGCTGGTTTGCAATAATAGACACCTTTTTTTTCTTTATGTACAGCAGGGTTTTTTTAAACCATTGACCTCTGGGGGCCCATGAATGGATTCTCGAGGGTCCATATTCATAATCTAAAATGTAAAATGTTAAGTTTTTAATTATGCATTAATGTACATTTTGTGCAGAGAGGGAGTACTTAGCCTTCACCGGGCAGTCAGGGGGTCCGTAGCCTTTACAGATTAGTCAAAGGGATCCCTAGCCTTCACCAGAAAATCAAGGGGGTCTGTAGCTGTCACTGTATAATCAGAGGGGTATGAAGCCTGCACTGGATAGTCAGAGGGGTCCGTAGCTTCATTTAACAGTCAGTTGGATCCATAATCCTCACCGGATAGCCAAAGGAGTCCATAACCTTCACCGGATAGCCAAAGGAGTCCATGGCCTTCATCGGACAGCCAAAGGGATCCGTAGCCTTCACCGAGTAGTCAAAGCAGTTCGTAGCCTTCACAGGACAGACAAAAAGGGCCAGTAGCCTTCACTCGATAGTCTAAGGGATCTGAACCGTCACTCGGTAGTCTAAGGGGTCTGAACCTTCACTGGATAGTCTAAGGGGTCTGAACCTTCACTCGATAGTCTAAGGGGTCTGAACCTTCACTGGATAGTCTAAGGGGTCTGAACCTTCACTGGATAGTCTAAGGGGTCTGAACCTTCACTGGATAGTCTAAGGGGTCTGAACCTTCACTGGATAGTCTAAGGGGTCTGAACCTTCACTCGATAGTCTAAGGGGTCTGAACCTTCACTGGATAGTCTAAGGGGTCTGAACCTTCACAGGATAGTCTAAGGGGTCTGAACCTTCACTGGATAGTCTAAGGGGTCTGAACCTTCACTGGATAGTCTAAGGGGTCTGAACCTTCACTGGATAGTCTAAGGGGTCTGAACCTTCACTGGATAGTCTAAGGGGTCTGAACCTTCACTGGATAGTCTAAGGGGTCTGAACCTTCACTAGATAGTCTAAGGGGTCTGAACCTTCACTCGATAGTCTAAGGGGTCTGAACCTTCACTGGATAGTCGGAAGGGGTCTGTAGCCTTCACCGGACAATCAAGCGAGTCCGTGGCACACAAAAAAGGTTAAGAAACCCTGATGGACACGGGTGACTGAAAAGTCACTTCTTATTTGAGTGAAAAATGGAGAAGAAGTTTAAATTTTTAAATAAAGTTTTGCCTCGTTTTAGCGAGGTGCGTCCCGTTCAACCTAGTCGGTTATATTAGGGCGCATGTCCAAATATAAAAGACCCCTAGGTCTGAGGTTAATTTCAAAAGTTAATGGAGAAGAAGAAAGATGTTATGCTTCATATTTTTAATCATCTTATCATATGTTAAGTATTTGAATGGCATGGCCAGGGCTGTGCAGTCGGTCGCTTTTTTTAGTGGATTCAGAGTCGGTAAAAAATGTCTCGACTTCGACTCCGAATTTTACGAGACGTAAGCCAAGGCAGATCCTCGTTTGATCCACGCAGATCATATTATCATGTTTTAAAATACTTTTTGAGTTTGCGTTTTGTATTATTGTATGAATAAATTGTTAAAAATGTAATCTACGAAAACCACGTATTCATTTATTCACACACACACACACACACACACATATATATATATATATATATATATATATATATATATATATATATATATATATATATATATATATAACTCCATATAAGTCATATGGCTAGTGATAAACAACCAAAGTCGGAGTTGAGGGTCGGAGTCGGGAAATTGGTTGGCTGACTCCACAACCCTGGGCGTGGCACAGCAGTAAAACTGACAGTTGTCATAGGTTTAATTTGTCTGTCTATGTATGTGTGTGTGTGTGTGTGTGTGTTGATGTAGCAGACGAAGACATCTACCCAATGGTTAATAACAGTTATACATGCCATTTAGGATCTATCTCAGTGGTTCCCAAACGGTGGGGCACGCCACACTGATGTACCACGAGGGAATGGCAGTTGTAGCCGGAAGATTCAAAGACAATCATTGAATCAAGGGTTTCGAGAGATTTTCTGAAAAATCATTTGCCAAAAATAAATATGAAGGTCATTTTCTTTTTTCTTTTATTTATTTTGTTACCTGTGGTATAATATGGGAAATATACGTTTAGAAACCCACAGAATTTTTCAGATTTTATTCACTAATATAATTTATCTTATATCAAATAAATACAGTTCTCCGCGACACATTGTTGTGAACGGGGATTTTCAGCTCTGACAAATATCAACGACCAGAAAAGAGAAAAGCTTCTTTGTGTTGATGAGGAGATGAGAGTTGTTTATCTCGGATAAGACCAAATATAAATGCGATTACCCTACAAAAACAAGCTCACGCCTCTCACTGAATTTGTATATTTTGTGAATGAATCCTGTTTGTATGTAGCAGTATTGTTTTATACGTTCTGGATGTCTCATGATCATTTTATAAAGTAGTTGTGTTCTATGTTATGAATAAAACACTGCTAGGGGTTGATTTTTTTTATTTATGTGTTTCTTATAACCAAAAAAAAAATTCGGTGTGGCGCGAGCAAATTTTCATTCCGAAAGTTTGACCCAGAGGAAAAAAAGTTTGGGAATCACTGATCTAACCTTTTATGAGACGGGGGGGGGGGGGCGGGGGGGGGGGGGGGGGGGGGGGGGGGGGGCGGGGGGGGCGCACAGAGCGAACGAATATATTAAATAGGATGGCTGCATTGTTGGTGAGATCTTTGTGGCTTAAACAATATAAATTTTTGTACGAACTGGAGATTTACTGATAAATGATAACTGACTGTACTCTTTTCTTTTATGCAATAGAAAAGGGGCAGACAATCGTCCCCTAACAACTACCAATTAGTCAGCGATCAACTAACTGGTTGCCAACCACGTGCAATAGAATGTATGAAACATTTCAGCGTTAGGTTAACAAATGGTAAAAGTAGTCACGTTTCAGATACTGCCTTTGGGGAGTAAAGTGTTAGAGACTTCGCTTACTCTGTGGGGTGACCAGTTCCCTTTCTCGCTGCCTTTACCTTTACCAACTCAGGAGCAGAATCAGGTACCCATTTACACCTGGGTAGACCGGAGCGTGACGCCGCTGTTTTTTCGAACCCGGTACCTTTGTCGCGAGAGGCCAACGATTTGGTAAGAATAATAAAAGTGGTTCTTAATACTTTTGTCATATTGAAGCTTTACCTGTTTAATCCTGGGCTGTGTGATTGACAGGTAGGTCAAGGGGGAACGAGTTTTTGTTGTTGTTTATTTGATTGCGTAAGATTTAGAATCAGACATACACATTTACAGCAATATAAATACAGGTGGAAGGACAGACAACGATATCAAAACAAGACTACAAAAAGCTAGAGAAGCTTTCATTGCATTGGGAAATACAGGGTGTCCATAAAAGATTGTACCCTTTTTAAAAAAATTTATTCTCGGCCCCATGATGTGGTACGAGGATGCTTTCTATAACAAAAGTAAGAAAATCTCTCCACGTTTTTAAGCATACATTACAAAGACTCAAAAAAGAATGTACCTTTTTCTTTTATTTTCACCTACTTGACCAGTGTGTTGAGAGACATGTAACAATTACCGGTTGCAACTCAACTGCGAAAGTTTCACTTGAAATACCCGCTGCGCGCATGCGCACCTTTTTGAGTCTTTGTAAGGTATGCTTACAAACTCGCAGAGATTATCTTACTTTTGTGATAGAAAGCATCCTCGTACCACGTCATTGGGCCGAGAATAATTTTTTTTTTAAAGGGTACAATCTTTTATGGACACCCTGTATAAATAGTTCAAAAGAGATCAAGTGCTATACAAAAATCAGAATCTTCAAATCAAATGTCAAGTCAGTCCTATTGTATGGCTGTGAAACATGGAGAACTTCAAATACAAAAACCAAAAAGCTACAGACTTTCATAAATGGATGCTTGCGTAGAACAGCAGGATTGAAGTAGTATGACAAGATCACAAATGTGGAACTTATGACAATAAGGAAACAAGTCATTGGAACAAGAGTTGAGAAGAAAACGCTGGAGATGGAAAGGACACGTATTGAGGACACCTACTGAGAAGGGTTGGGGGAGAGAATGAAAATACATATAAAAATTTAGCAATTACAGGACAAAATTCATGAAAACAACGGTGAAAACTGAAAGCTAAAATAAACGATCTAATGTTTAATAGTAATAAAATAGTAACAATACTAATATTAATAAAGCCCCGTGTAATTCTTAGGGGCCCCTGGTGAGGCAAAGAAATATGCATATTGCAAACTCAAGCATGTCGTATAAGACGACTAATATAAGGTTGTTCATTGGGCTGGTAGCTTCATTATGTCAAACAAATTGGCACAAAAACCACTGCTGTATAATAATGTGAATATGTTGTGTGCAGGCTTCATGTATGGGGACCAGTTTGCACTGGTAGTTCTATGCTGCCGTAAGGAGCGTAAATGAAAACGAAGTAGATACGAAACAAAACCACCTAACCAGGGCTAAAATCAGCCATGTTTTTTCCATTACTTCTGTACAGATGAAGTATGGAAGATTCACATTTTGGATCCGTGTTTGCTGTTTTTTTTCCCCCCGTGATTTCCCTATTATTTTTTTATTATTTCACGTGTTATGATTAATTTAAGTGTCTGTGTATTTCATGTTATTTTTGACATTTCCTATGTGATGATTAATTTAAGTGACTGTGTATTTCATGTTATTTTTTTTTTACATTTCCTGTGCAATGATTAATTCAGATGTCTATGGCACCGTGTTATTTTTGTCATCCCTTGTGCGACGTTTAAATCAAGTGTATTTATTCAACACAAAAATGCTGTTTGGTGTTTGTAAATACAGATCAGAGATTGCGACCGACTGTACTGACTGAATTCTGCTAGTAGTACTAGCTCCATTCAGTCATAACTGACTATGGGAATGCGCCTCTGAGGCAATAGCCCTCAACAGATTTTTTCTTTCCTAGCATTCCTTACGGCTGGCTGATAAAGTCTCTTTTTGGAAGACAGACGTCATCATCATCAGTTGATAAACTCTTAATACAAGACCCTTGCCCTGAGCAAGAGACATGCTGAAAAATCTGAAGCTCACTCGAACATCACCAGAGTTAAATACTGTGTTGTTGTGTTGCTCGTGGTTTGAGTATGGAATGTCAACTTGACCTACGCAGTGGTGTGTAGACATAGATTGAGTGTATAATATGCGAATGATAAGAAGAGTTCGCTTAAAGTTAGTCATTCATAAAATGTTTCATTGCTCTGTAGATTCTATCATGATACAATTGACTGCATTCTACAGGAAATAGTGCTGCTAGGAATCAGAGTCGTTTTTCCATCTAGTTAAATGCATCCTCTCAGATGTACAAATCGTACCTATCGAAAAACGGTGGCTTCGTACGAGAGTTCAAAAGAGTATCTTTTATTACCTGCGTATCAGAAATATGATTCTGCCATTCCTTGGCAATAAGAATAAACACTGGGGTAAAGCATACACGATAGGTCTAGACGACTATCACTTTCCCCATAAATATAGAGATCACTTTTTCCGGCGACAAGCCGACATAGAAAAACACAGCCCCAATCATCGGGGCGAAGCCAAAACACACCTCTCTAGCGACACATCCGCCGAACAGCCTTTGACCTCTCTAGAGACAAAAGAACATATAGTTCGACTTAGATATGTAAAGATATACAGATATAAGACAGACTCGTCCTACTCAGACAAACAATACACATAAATTCAGGCCATAGATTTTCTGAAGCAAGAACAATCTATTACTACCCAAACAAAGAATAAATCGCAGTAAAACTGGATTCATCCGCGGAGTTCGATCGAAAGAGACGACACAACTTTCAAGGGAAGTAACTCAATAATGACTTTTCCTTAAGCACTAAAAAGTATCTATTTTGTTTACAAAATATTTGCGAACATAACAAGTATACCAATGTATAATATTGTAAGATATCAAAGACTGCACGTAACACTGGCGTGTTCTTTTCTCTTCTGCTTATTGTGACATCTTATTTTCGTCCAGTTTAAGGTGGTGCCGTAGGGAGCATCGTCACTTGGTGCGATCAGCAACTTCTTCCTCCCAGTTGGCAGGATTTATGTCCAGTGCCTTCATGTCTCTTTTGCACACATCTTTGAACCTCAGTTGCCTGTCGCCCGGCTATTCTTTTGCCATCTGCCAGCTCGACATGTGGCGTACGCACCTGTAATGGAAAGTATTGAGGCTTCTTTCTTGCTTTCTGAATTCTGCTAATGCACAGTAAATTAGTTTGTTTCCCCCGTTTGTACCTTTTTCAGTATTTTTATGGAAAAAGTAAACATATTGTCATAGAAACACCGCTTTTAAGAATGTTGAAAACATGCGAAGGCATAGTAAAGATGTTTACAATTGAGGACGAATATTCCGGAACAAAGACGTCAATACAGGTTATCATTTTATGCTTGAAAAGATAGAAGAGCATTACTATAATTTCGCAACGTTCATAATATTGGATGCTTGAACGATTCTTCATAGGAGTGGTAGTTTTGATATACTTAAGATCAGTTAAAATGTGGAAAGGTCAGAAACTTTAACCTTTCAGTTCCTCTTTGTCATCGATCTCAGGTATTATCAAAGTGAGTACTACTAATATAAGTATTGATACTGTTTTGTCTTCTTTGAGAGTGTGAGCGAAGGCAGAGCTTATTTGAAGACTGTGACAAGTGATTTCTTATAAGGATAATGAAGATTTCATAGACAATTTAAAAAAAAATGTATGATGAGGTCATGAGTGATGCTGCGAAAGAGATACAAATCTTTGCAGAGATAAGGTGAAGACAGCCGCACTTTATAGGGTGTGTTGTGAGGGAAGGAAAATCTGACTACGTGATACAAAATAGTAACCTAGTACCAGATACTGCCGTAGTCGAGTGAAGTGTTAGAGACATCACTATAGTATGTTCTGCTTGTGAGGTGGAGGGGGAAGTGGAATGACCATTTTCCGTCCTCACCCCCCTTACTCGAGAGCAGAGTCAGATACACATTTACAGCTGGGTAGATTGAAGCGTAACGCTACCAAGTCTTGTCCCCGGGAACCTGGTAACTTTGTCGCTTAAACTAATCTGCTGATCGGACGATTTAGCAACAGTACAGTCAGAGATAATAAGAGACTGGGAAAGAAAGAGTTAAAATACTAGATTCAGGGTTTCTCAGCATGTGGTCCACTGACCCTTAAAGGGGGAGTGTGTCCATGAATGGATTTTAGGGGTTGTGACCAAATGATAATAGTCTAGGTCCCAAGTCCCGATGAAGCTACTTCAAAACATTCTCAAACTCATAACTGACCAACTGTGCCAACGACATCAAGATATCCAAACTTATCGTTCCTCATATGCATATTTAATACGATTCCACATGTCATAACGCATTGTACGATTCCTATATCGATTGATAATATAGATCCACTATTTCAAATTTTATCTTCCATAAGGACACATTTCCTATATCATAAATTAGACTCTAAGTTCCAGTGGAACGCCTTCCTTAACTGCAAGACATACAGCAAACACTTCCAATATACTTACTTACTTACTTAGTCGTTCCCCTTCTACCGTGAGGTGTAGAGGTTTGGAAAAGAGAGCGCCAGACTATCCTATCGGCTGTCTTCCTCCTGGCCTGGTTCCATTCTAGTCCTCGATCCTTCAAAGATTGTCTAATGTTGTCCTCCCAGCGGACTCTGGGTCGTCCTCGGGGTCTGGATCCTTGGCTCTTTGTTTCCCATGCTTGTCATGGTATCCGATTTTCTCCCATTCTGCAAACATGGCCAAACCATCTTAATTGGGACTGTTCTACTTGGGTCTGCAGGGGGTAGGATTTAAGGCCTTGACGTATCGTCTGGTTGCGTACCATGTCTCTTCTTGTTACTTCAACCACCTTCCTCAGATACCTCATTTCTGAGGTTTGGATCTGGCTTTTATGGGTTGTAGTCATTGCCCATGACTCGCATCCGTATGTCAAGACTGGGACATAGGTGGAGCGGTATACAGCCATCTTCGTTTTCTTACCAACCTCTTTCTTGCTGAGGAATCCTCGATTTATGGCCTGAAAAAGTCTCCCAGCTGCTGCTTTTCGAGTGGCCAACTCTTCTTTGATGCCTCCCTTTCGGTCTATAATAGCTCCGAGGTATTTAAATTGGTCGACCTGCTCCAGGACCTGTTCTCCCAGCTTAATCTGATGTTTTCTTTCTTCTCGTGATATCACCATGGATTTTGTTTTAGAGCTGCTTATGACCATCCCTCTCTTCTCCAGCTCTTCCTTCCAGACTTGCAGGTTGGATTGGAGATGTGCCTCTGATTTAGCAATCAGGGCAACATCATCAGCAAATGCCAGCTCCGAAATATAGACCTGTCTCATCTTCCAGTACCCCACTGAATACTTTCTTGTTCTCTCCTTACATGCCTTGATGACATCGTCCATAAGGAGTATGAAGAGGTAAGGTGATAGGATATCACCTTGTCTTACACCAGTGGTGGTCCTGAACTCTTCCGACTTATGGTTTGCTGTCCTCACATAATTTCTGCAAGACTTGTAGAAGCTCTGTATAGCATGAATCAGAGGTGCTGGAATATTCTTCCTTGCCAAACAATCCCAAAGTTTGCTCCAGGGGACCCTGTCAAACGCCTTTTCCAGATCTATGAAACAAAGATGCATCTCACTGTTATACTCAAGGGCCTTTTCACTCAGCTGTCTGAGTGTGAAGATTAGGTCTTGAGTACTTCGGTTTGCTCGGAATCCGCACTGGACCTCATCCAATTGTGGCTCAGCTAGGCGTCGGAGTCTCTGCTCTAGGATTCTAGAGTAGATTTTACCAGGGACACTGAGAAGGGATATGCCTCTATGGTTTCCACACTGTCGATTGTCACCCTTTTTGAAAATTGGTGTTATGATGGCAATCTCCCAATCCTTTGGTATGGTCTTGTTGTACCACGCTGCCTGTAAAACCCTTAAGAGTAGTAGGTCGCCTGATGCTCCCATGAACTTAACCATTTCTGGTGTTATTCTTCCCATTACTTCCTTCGGGGTAGTAAGCAATTTGCCTTGCTTGTCCTTTATAAATTTGAGAGGGCATTGTTTTTCCTTCCTCATGTTCTTTAGGGTCTTATAGAACAATTTCTGGTTTTCTTGTGCATCTTTTTCTAGCTTTTCTCCAAATTCTTCCCAGGACTTCTGTTTTGCTGCTAGCACTTTGTTCTTTGCTTCTGTTCTGAGTGTCACATATTCTCTATATTTTTCCATTTGTCCTGTTGTGTTTTTAGCTCCTAAGTATTGTTTCTATGCCATTTTCTTCTCTCTTATTTTCTCTTTGACTTCCTCTGTCCACCAAGGTGTCCTCTTTCTCTTGTTCCCAAGTCGGACTTCACCGCATGCTTCTGCAGCAGCTGTCTTTATGATATCCTTGAATTTAATCCAGAGGGTTTCCAAGTCATCAGGTCGTTCTTCTGTGTTGCTCACCGCTGCAGCAATAAGCCCCTGATATCTGGTCTTAATTTCTGGCTCTCTCAGCTTGTAGGTCCTAATGCTCATTTCTCCTGCTCGTTTACTTGGTTTATTGCGTGATGTTGGGCAGTTCCTAGGCTGAGCAACTCTTTCAGTTGTTCTTTGATTGTTAGCAGGTAGTGATCACTTCCAATCTCTGGCCCCCTCCAGACTCTAGCATCTCGGACATATTTGAATGAGCTTCTCCGAACAATGGCATAGTCGATCACTGACTTCTCATTCTTTGTTGGTTCACATCTAGTGTATGCATGTATGCGCTTATGGGGGAACTTTGTGTTTGTTATGATCAGATTCTGCTCACTGCAGAATCTAAGGAGTCGCTTTCCATTGTCATTGAGAGTATCTTCTCCATATCTTCCGATAACTCCACCCCATCTAGCATGGTCATTTCCAACTCTGGCATTAAAATCTCCGAGCATGATAACTTCATCTAGGCAGTCATCGACTGTCCTTTGAAGCAGCTCGAAGAATTCCTCCTTGACCTCTGCTCTCTCATCCTCATTTGGCCCATACACTATGACCAGGTTGACTATGGTTTCTCCTTCTTTTAGTTTAACAACCATAATGCGCTCCGAGACAAAGTTCCATCCCTTGATACTATCTTTTTGATTTTGGGCCACAATGCAACCCACGCCCCCTTTAGCTCTTTCAGACATGTGGGTACACCACTGTAGAGCAGCGTGTTGCCATCGAGATCCATGACTCCTTGTCCTTTTTTCTTTGTTTCCGTTATAGCCAGGATTTCTAGTTTTGCTTTCCTCATCTCTTCCACCAGCTCCTCTTCCTTCCCATTTATACTTCTTGTGTTCCAAGTTCCATAAGTCGTAGTCCGTAGTCCGTTCCAGTTCGTCGCCTTTAGAATCAGTCCAGTTTTCTCTCTTGTGTTACTAGTAATCGTGGTTTAAAGCAAACAGGTGATTGGCCTGTTGTGCCTTTGCATGGTGGAGGGGCTGCCTCCTTACGGCCTCCATGCAGGCCGCCCTCCTCCTTTTTCATCCGGGCTTGGGACCGGCATTGGCGGAGTTCTTCCAATATACACAGCGGAATAAACAATGTCGCTAGGCCAAACAAAGGCACGTCATCTGCGACTTACGCATAGCGGCCACAAAATGTGCCATTACGTGTTAGCACTACATTTACTTCAAGTATAAAACTCGCATGTGGCGTGCAAAAGACATTCGCCACAGGAGTGTCTCCTTCTTCTTCAAGTACCATGCTTAGTGGCGTAGATCATGTCTCTTCACAACTTCCATCTCCAGTACAATTTATCAATTCTGTTGTAGACTTATGTCAATGCTACGATGTTAGACTTGTCACGTATTTGCTCTCTATGTCTTCGTCTATCTCGTTTTCCTTCAGTCTTACCTGTTGCCCCCCCCCCCCCCCCACCCACCCCTCCCCCCCCCCTTTTTACGATATATTCTCAGAACATGCGCCCCCCCCCCCCCCCGCCCCCCCCCCCCCCCCCCCCCCCCCCCCCCCCCCCCCTCCCAAAAAAAAGTGGATTGCTTCTCTCTAACTTGTGAAATAAGTTTCCTTTGCGCATTGGCCTCTTTCAGGACATCCTCATTACTCTTTTTTGGCTGTCCATGGCATTTTTAACGTTCTTCTGTAAAACCGAAGAATGTTAAAACCCGGGAGTCGCGGTAGCATAGTGGTTTGTGCACTGGCTTACTAGCTCAGTGGTCTATGGTTCGATCCCCAGATGAGGTGGGATTTTTTTAGGCCACAAACGGCTCCTGGGTCGACCAAGCCCCAACTGGGTACCAGAGCAACTCTGGGAAGGTTAAGGCGGCCGGCGTGATGCTGACCACATCACCCCTAGTGTGCCGATGGTCAAGAAAATATGGGCCTAACACCACATTCCCAATATGCCTCAATGGGCGTGAACAGGATCCTTTACCTTTCTGTAAAACCACATCTGAGTGGTTTCTATTGCCTTCCCTTCTTGTTTACTAATTGTCTGACTCACTCCCATATGTCAGGATTGGTTCTTTATAACACTGAAGAACTCTCTTTCTTACTTCCATTGACAAAGAATAGTTGCATAAAATACTCTTCATTTTATATAATGCTGTTATTCTGCTCTTCACTTCTGACATGCATCTTCCATCCGTTGTTATTAATGTGTCCAGATATTTGAATCTGTTGACCTGTTTTAAAACTGTTTTATTTACTTTTACTTTGTTTATGTACATAACCTAAAATTTAAAAAAAAAAGTTTTTTATTATGCTTCTATGAACACGATACAAATGGTACACTTGGCAAATCGACATCCCTCGCATATTTCTCAACATGCCACTTACAATACAAAATAGCCCATGACTTCACCAGTCAACATCCTGAATTCAACACACTGAAATTAACCTGGCGTCTCTACAACAACATACTCACACCATCTAACTTTCTCCCTCACTCGGCAACGTCCCTATTTCCAACTGCCCTTCTACTACTACATCATGTCCTGACATTTACTCACCCTGTAGACATATCCCCTTATTCAGACATGAACAGCTCACAACTCATGTACACACCATGTGGGCATCACACAAATACAGTCACGCTTTAACAAAGCACCATAATCACATATCATACTCTTATACCCAAACCAATGCACCTCCCTGTGGAGCACATGTTCCATCAACTACTCATAACAACTCTTCGTGATACCCTTATAAGGACTGTTAGAATTTTCGGCGTGGGTTAAAACTAAGCCCAGAAAAGAACTAATATTATCTATCCTCTACAACTATCAAGCCCTGAGATGATCCAGTCCTGAAAAAAAAAAGAAAATATATTTTTCATATTCTCTGGGACTGCCCCATAAATGTAGTGTTGAACATCTCGTATTGATCTTGACACTAGGTTATTGATCTTGACACTAGGTTATTGATCTTGACACTAGGTTATTGATCTTGACACTAGGTTATTGATCTTGACACTAGGTTATACCACTGAAGCTTCATCGTCGCCTTTCAAGTCCCCAATGAGCACAGGCCAGTGGCAGGCAACACAGAAACTATGTTGATCTACTTTAAAAAAAAAACCCACTGCGATCTCTAAAGATTTACCTTAATCAAATCAGACCTTTTTCAGGTTTCAGATTATTTGGAGTAAGTGCAATCTTTATGTAACTTTTATCTCTGCAAGACGATTTGCTTCCTGCAATTCTTTCAACGTAACTGTGGAAAATTATGTGTTAGCGAATCTTAACTTCACTTGAAAGAAGAGATCGCATCCTATCTCATCGCGTTCACGAATACAGTCAATTTTAGGACGCTAGCTCCTGGGATTCCACTGGGTACACTGAAAAAGTACTTTTAATCTTGGAGATACCGGGCTTTTCAGTGCCTGCGAGAAGGGGATGGTCTGAAATATCTATAGCTTAAAAATTATTATTCTTTTTTTCCTTCTCCGTCACCAGCGTATCTAGCAAATCTTCCCATGAAAGCATATCTGGAGTCATCCTTATATGACCACCAGCTAAGCACAATGCTACAGTATTCAAATGTGGAAGTGAACTTGTCTGTGAGGTTAATTACATCCACACTGACTCTTGAAATCACCCACACAGTTCCTGGGATTCCCCCTGTGGTGAAACATGTTGAGAACCCAGCATTTCACACTAAGCTTAGATAAGTCACTTGAGGCCCAGACGTAACTCTAGCTTTTTACCAGGTTGGCTGCATGCAGGTGGATCTCACTATGGACATATGCTGGGCAGGGGGAGCTGAGTAGTGGCTATGTTTAGGACGTGACAATTCCTTTGCAGAGCCAACAACCAGAGCACAGTACTTTAGCTCTGCATATTTGGAGAGCCCCCTTGGATGGCGGGGAAGACACATTATGCCACGGCTTCTTCCTCTAGCTTGGGACCAGGCGTGATGATCCTTTAAATGCCAGCCAAGCTGGAGAAACTGGAGCTCATGTCTTGAACTCGACACGTTTCGCAATAGCAGAAAAAGCCTAGATCTATAGTGTAGAATAGATAATACCAAGGAATCTTCAATATGGTAATGGCTGCAAACAAGTCAAGCAACAACCTAAGATCTACCTGTATCTTGCGATCGGCCCGTTTCCGACGTTTGGCACATTCCTTCCTTCAGCAAACTTATGTCAAGTCTTCCTGTCCCGTGCCATCAGCTCAATGTCTTTCAAAGTCTTCCTAATTCTGTTCATGAATGTCTCAGATTCTCTTCTCCGTGTCTCTTTCGGAGTCTCCTCTACCTCTCTTACCCCGGGGATTCCAGAACAAGGACTGCCTTGTGATACTATCAGCAGGTTTCCTAATTGGGTGCCTTACCCATCGCCACGTCTTCTTCTCATCTCTTGTTACGCTGACTCTTGTCTGGTTCGTGTCATCAGTTCCACATTAATGATATTAATATAACATTTCAGTCCTATTCTACACAATCAACCATTTTTGAAAGTCTGTAGCACTGAAGTTTGCGTAGTTCAATACGTTTGTATTTATGTATACCTATATTTTGATTGGGTGTGTGTACTATATTTGTATTGTCTTTATTGCACTCAGAAGCACACACATTAATATGCGGGATTATATCTTATTTATTTTCCCAACTTTAAAATAGGTCACATGCTGGTACCGTGTTCGCCTGGAAGCGATGAGTATTACTGTAAACAGTGTTCTGATACCACTTTCCAGCCAAATGAAAATTGGATTACGGACAAATGTCGACTACGGTAAGAACACTATTATGTTCGTTTTATTTCTGTCTGAGCGCTGCATTGTTTTTCTGTTATATGAATCTCACTATGCCCCGTGTAGTTCGCGGGGATTTCTGATGAGACAAAGGAAGAATAGACATGCTGTACTAGGCGACTAAAATGAGGTTGTGCATGGTGCTGGCAACCTCATCATGCCAAACACATTGCTACAGACACCACCGCTGCAAGAGCATATAAATGCGTTGTGCAGGCACCCTGCAAGGCTGCATGCTTTGTAAGGAGCCATAGGGAAAATGATGGTGATTATATCTCACCATGTTGGCCATAGATAAGACACGCACTGTTATAGATTTTCGTACATCGTGTGACAGATTGTTTTTTTTTTCCTTGAAAGTTTTGCTTGGAATGTGGCGAGTCACGTTTCTTTCAACCAAGACCTAAGTTCGTTGGTTATATCACCGTTCAAAAATAATTAACTGAAGCGTGGTGTTGGTAAAAAAACTAAGCCCTGAAAAAGACTGCTGGGTTCTATCAGCTAGCATCAAGTAATCCAAAAAAAAAAAAAATTATAAAAAAATATTTTAAACACACGCTTTTAATGCACTAAAAACCCAAAAAATAATTTTTTAAGGAGTTTATAGTTTGCTGTCAAAAAATGACATCAAATTGACAAAAAGCGTGGGGCGCTAAAGCGCTTATCATATATTTTATCCATAAGTTTCTAATGAAGTATAAAGCAGAAGTTAATTTCATACAGAATCAGCTCCCCGCGTTTTTTGTCAATTTGATGTTACATTCTTATTACTGTAACCTTAATTACTCATAATGTCATAATTACAATATTAAATTAAATAATTGACTGATTATTGTATTGTCATCGGGAATACACAACTTTGCCAAATTTCAGAGCTATTGCTCATCTGGAAGTGATTGAAAAATCGATTGCAAGATTTGAAAGTGACATACAAGTGAAGTTTAATAAAATCGTGTAAAAAGGACTAATCCTGAAAAGAGCTAACCATGAAAAGGACTGCTAGTCCGTCCAGCGTTGATATGAAAGGACTAGCATCATCTATCTGGTAGCATAATGACGTTTTGAAAAGGACTGCCACCTACGCCACACGCTGCCCATACATCTTCAGTATTCAGGAAACACCGGGAGTAATAAGTGTAACGAGGAGACGGAATTGGAAAGAGATCTACAGAGTGAAAGAAAGTGGTGTCAAAATCTTCTTTATTACCACATGATAGAGCTGTTGTATGGATCATGCCTGGCTCATTAAGCTTGTTTGAAAAATAATCCCATCCACCCCTAGCACCTGTTGGGATTTATAAATTTCCTAATATTAATTCATTCATTACCCTTCAGATGCCCACGGAGCACAGGCTTCCATTAAATTCATGCCCAAGTCCTTAAAATCCACTTCATCACTCAAGTTCTTCCCGTGTATTCTTCATCCCTTCCATTTTCTGTCTCCAGTTCTCTGTTGCATGTTTTTTCTTTCCCGTTTCCCTCTACGTCTCCTGCCTCAGAGAATCCAGAACAATGACTGTCTTGTAATGCTATTAAGAGGTTTCATCAATGTCCGTTCCAACCATCGCCAGTCTTCTTCTCATCGCATATTCTTCTGGCATTAGTCCAGTTCTTGTCGTCAGTTCCACAATGGTGATCGTGTCTGCAACGCTCATTCACCTGTTCTTGCAGCAGTGGATTCAGTAGCAATTTGTTTTACATGATGAGTATGACAGTTCCCCCCCCCCACCACACGCACATCCTCAAATAAGTCGCCATGTACGACATGCATGATAGAGCAGTAGTCATACTCTTTCTTTGTCTCACCAAGACAAGGCTACTTATCTTCGAAAAGTGCTTCTAGGCCTGGCCCAGCAATGGAACTGGAAAGATGATTTCCTTACTTACAATCAGATGGCCTTGTGGAAAGAGTTATGTTATAACTCAATTTGTACAGCAAAAAATTTCTTTCCATCTTTCCAATAAGGTGGTCCATTCCAGCATGCGTAACATCTTCAAAATAATTTCCTGCAACTAACATCACAATCTACACGTCCATCTGCTTTCATTTCACAATTAAATTGAGCTAACACATGTTTGAATTCCCTCCAAGAATTACAGTGATTTCACACACACTTATCCACTTCTATAAGGCACATATTAATAATATAATTATATATACATATGTAATTACATTCTTTCTTACCCTCAAATACATGCAGACCGGCTTTTAATGGCTCTGCGGACTGTGTTACCCTGCAGATGGCAATGGAGTCTGGTAGTAGACGATTTCGCTCGTGTCTGAAGTTTTGAGTTGTGTGGCAAGTGTTTTACTATTGGTACCTTCCGCCTTTTATAGGTCAAGGTTTCCCGTACGAGAAAGCATTAAGGCCAAAGTATTTTGCAGACTAGAAAAGTGAAAATCTTAGGTGTTCTGTGCTAGTATGAAAAACCTGAAATCATTCTAGTTTCTTTATCTCTGAACGGATTTCCTTCATCCAAAGCTTATATTATTCTTAGGGCTAAGCTCTATCTATTGCAGTATCTCTCTTATGTCTAGATTAATCCGACTTTTCACTAAAGCAGCCTAAACATGGCAAAGCACAACATGGTTCATGCTTCGATGCCTTAAATACACATTTTCTCCGGTTCTACACCACTTCCAGTGAAATTATAGATATCTGCCAATAGCTAATGATCCCTATTATCGAATTATGTTCCTCATTATTGATATATTTCGTTCATATCTGCACATTGCCTTTCGAAAAATTGTCAACATCTACACTTTCTCGTCTTCCCACTAAAAGGCCTTACAAAATATTAGCATTGCATGTACCGAACTGCGGTTTTTATTGGTTGTTTGACTTCTCGGAATTTCTGTACGGTGTAATGTTTTGAATGAGGGCCGAGATAGGATTCAGATTTCACTACAACCACGCATTACAGATACACCAGTGTAGACAATGACATCACCATCCCTAGCATGATTATCTATCATCTGATCAATTTCCAGCTCTGCCCTCCCTGTGGTGGGTTTAGATGTTATGAATGTTGGTGTTGTATTTAATTTGTAACTGAGTGAGGTCAAGCTGTGAAGGCCCCTGAGTCTAACAATTGATGGGGTGTGTTCTCAGGGTACCTTTCTGCTACCACCCTAAGATCTCACTCATAGTTATATTTTACACTTAGAATAAATGGTGACTACGTCTAAATGTCTAGGGTAATGTATGTGTGGTGTGATGGTAATCCAATACACAAACACACACACACAGATATTAAATTCTATGATCAACTCAACTAACACAGTGTTTTAAATTTGGTATTTAACAAATCTTTTTACAATTTATTTAGTCCTGAACCTAATATTATTTTGGTCAGGACTATCAAAATCAAATGTATTTATGCTACCGTTTCCACAAACAACACATTCAAAATAAAAGAACAGGGTCAGATCTCTCTGACCACCCCAGCTCATCCCCATAGATTGATGTTACAATTTGTACCAGTTTTCTTTTTCCTCTCCCCTAATGGCTGCAACACCTCTGCCATTATCCTTGATCTTTTTCATAAAATATGATGGGTGATATGATCCTTGATGACAACCTATATAATCTTTTGGATCTACCTCTCTGGTAGTTTGTTATATGATGGATCAACATCTAGGCCCTGCATAAGTCTGCTAGGGACCTATGTACTTACAGTCGTAAAATATTTTTCATATGGCAGTATCTCACACTCAAATTTTTAAATAAAATATTAATAATTTCGTTCTTACCACAAATTCAATGAAATACGCACAGGTACGATGATTTGGCACATATTTAGCTGTGCCGCTGTTAGACTATGACTGCTTTTCTTTAGTTATATCTTCATTATATGGTGAAGCAAGTCAAACTTCTGGTCTATCAATCGACCTGTTTAAGGGAACGTTTTTCTTCAAATGGCGTCCAGCCTTCCCATTTTTTTTCTCAATATCCCCTACGCTGGCCAATAGAAATCGGCGTCTATCAAATTTTGAATTCAAAGTTAAAAAACCCCACTGCAAAAATACTGTGTGTTTTTCGGTACGTTGGTTAGTCTGCCTTAGGCTTTACTTTGCAAAAATATATTTATTTTTGGGCTAACCAATACCTCGTCTCCCTCTTCCTAACTCTTCCCAATCGGATTACATGTACCCTCTTCTGCCTCATTTCAAACACGCGTTCAAAAAATGTTATGGCTAAAAATAAGCAGGCATGAGTGCGTTCGTCAGTCTGTCCTAACCTATAAAGTATTATTGCAATATCTTGGGTATTAATTGGACGATTTTGTAATTTAAAGGATATTATTGATCAGGAGACACTATTCCACAAAACTATCTAGGTTTTATGGCCCTAAGTATTCTAGTTCGGATTTCCATATTTTTCCTTGTTAGTCGTCAATTTTATTCAAATCTAGAAATCCACCATCTTTTTCCCTCTCTCTAACGCTTTTCTTAAACTAAAACGACAATGTCTGTGTTTCCTCAGAATTTACGCTACAATACAGAAAATGAGAGCGGTATGTGTGTTTATATATTTCTACTGCGTGACTATAGGACGATGTCCCAGTCTTGACATATGGATGCGAGTCGTGGGCAATGAGTACAACCCACAAAAGCCAGATCCAAACCTCAGAAATGAGGTATCTGAGGAAAGTGGTTGAAGTAACAAGAAGAGACATGGTCCGCAACCAGACGATCCGTCAAGGCCTAAAATCCCACCCGCTGCAGACCCAAACAGAACAGTCCCAACTAAGATGGTTTGGCCATGTCTGCAGAATGGGAGAAGATCGGCTACCACGACAAGCATGGGAAACAAAGAGCCAGGGATTCAGACCTCCAGGACGACCCAGAGTCCGCTGGGAGGACAACATTAGACAATCTTTGAAGAACCGAGGATTAGAATGGAACCAGGCCAGGAAGAAGACAGCTGATAGAATGGTCTGGCGCTCTCTCTTCCAAACCTCTACACCACACGGTAGAAGGGGAACGACTAAGTAAGTAAGACTATAGGACGATACAAGTATTGGCCTTGTGTCGTATTTTCAAACTGCCAAAGGCAATATCGCGCGTTCGTTACAATTTGTGATTCCAAACAACGCGTGTCGATGGCATTCTTCTGTCGCTCCTTTCCCCTCCTTTTCTTTCTTCTCTCACTCTGTCTTGGAACAAATACGCGTTGACCTTGTAAAAATGTTATATTTAATTCTCAAGGACGACTTAGAAAAGCTAGTACCATTCATTCTACGCTAAGGCTTATCAAAACCGACACGATTGCGGGCGCGGGTGAAGAAGCTGATCGCAACTCCACTATGTTATCTCTACCTTATTTTGACTTTTACTCTATGTTATTAATTTTTATCGATTGCATTGAGGATATCACTACACTCCCTGTCGTGAAATTCTACATCCCCATATATAAATTAAAACGTAAATGTAAAGCCTAACAAATAAATTTAATAAAAGAAAAGAGAAATGGTAAAAGAACAGTGCTGTCACAATGACTGTACTCGAAATCCCCTTGTTTTCTACTTCGTCTGCAAATTGTAACGCTTTCACGTTGATAGTAAAAGCCTACTGTATTATTACCCGCTTTCTTCAATGAAACGTGTACTGTATTTCTTGGAAAAACCTTGAGATACGCAAGCTGATCAATGACCTAAATTTAATATTTCATTCATTCCATTTTATACACGGCGTAACTAAAAGACAGATGGACTAAAGGATAGAGAGAAGGGAGAGGCAGAAAGCAAGGACACATGCAACACTAAACACGTGTCGCGCGATACACAATTGCTGCCATCACGCGTGTAAGGCCACAAGCACTGGCTTTTTTTTAAATCGTCAGTGATAAAAACCCTACCCATACCAGAGTTAGGTTTTAAAATCCTGAAAAACGCTTATTGGGAATTATGACATTATACCGGTTTACGTTTGAAAACATGACAGTACCCAGACACCCTCAAGTTTGGAAGTGAGAAGGTAGTAACAGCACGACTATCCTAGAAGAAAATGCATATGGGCTCCATTAAATTCGTATATTTGGGTTCCTTAGGGTTTGCTGACAAAGAATATGTAAAACGTTACGCAAATAGTCTAGGAATTACCAAGTTATGGCCAAAATAAAATAGTGGGGGTGCCTGACAGCATGAAATCATTTCTGCTCATAAAATTTTTTTTTTAACGTGTTTGAAAAAACATTACGTTACGGAAATAGCCTACCATGTTAACTCCTATTTGATTGGAGCGCAACAAATGTAAGACTAAACACGATTGGTCGGGCTATAAATACTATCTTGTGTTGTCAGGGGAAACGTGAAAAGGAGTACTTTTTTGAAAAGATGTGTAGACATGGTTTGATTGGGTAGAGCTGCGAATATACTCAATTCAGAGCGTCTGTTCCTTGCCACATCTTGTAATAAACCTACTAAGAAGCAGTGCGTTGAGCACCAGTGTATATTTTTTATAAAAAAAATTTTTTTTTTTTTTTTTTTTTTTTTTTTCCGTTCGCCGCTAATACTCGAGGCGAAATCTCAGGTTATTATTTATGTCTAACCTGACATTGATTTTACGTGAGTATCCCTTTTTTCTTGTACAGATACAGGTGTCCCTCGCCATTCAGGCAAATACTCGCCGATTTCGGAGGTACCCATTGCAGCTGGGTCGGCTCAGGAGCCGCCAGTCCCTGGTCGACGACACTACTTCAAATGTCCTCGCCAGGTCTCGAGTTAATCCAGTCCAAATCCCGGTCGACGAAAAATCCTCAAATGCCGTCGCCCGGGTTTGATCCTGTATCACCCGGTCGCCAGAGCGGTGTTGTAACCACTACGCTAGCGCGGCTCCCTTTTATAAAATAAAGCCTGGGACATCGGCAGATCGGAGTTGTGCTATATTCATTGCCAGTCAACGAAACTGTTTATTATTTCCATGAATTGTGGGACCGTGGTCTTAAAGTATTGAGCAGCACCTGGTCAGAGCTTTGCTGAAGCCAGAGGTGGACAGCATACTCCTTGGTCCATATAGCAACCAGTGGGGTGGCTCCAGAACTCATTAAAGTAATCGAGCAGAGGAGTCTTTTACTGCAGTCATCACGAAAGATAAGAGAGTGTGGCCATGGAGCTCAACATTATGTACCCCCATCTTAAAATGACATTGTAAAATAAAATTAAGAGGGGAATTTAATTGTTTTAATACCAGGAACTGAGAACATCTCCAATACTAGTTCCAATAGAAACAAACTATTGAAGTCATGATGACAAATACCAACAGAGTTTGAACAAAACAAAACCAGTATTACCTCATATTACTACTACACAACTGACACACATAGGATACTATTAATAATATATGTCACTACAAGATTCATATTAATAAATTCTGTACATATAACTTGTAATTAAAATTGATTGTGATTCCTGGTTCCCTTTGTATTTGAATCAGGACACATATACATTCATGACAGCACTGAATACATATTGTTATTTGAAAAGTTATCAGTGACTCCTTTAAGATATCCTCGTAGAGTGTTTTATGTATGTGAGTGTCACAGTGTTGTCAAGTGTGGTGGAATAAATTAAATTGTTTATCTGTCTGTTGTTGTTATGACTTACACTTCATCATACACATACCCTAGACATATAACGTAGTCATCACACTATTCCAGAATAATTCTGACTGAGGTATACATATGTGGCAGCAAGTAAGGTTATCTATAATACACTACTCTTATTAGATATAGATACCTTCACAGCTGATCTCAGTCAGTACACTAAGTCCCCTATAAATATTTATAACATCCCACTTCACCACACTCCCATTGGCCCAAGTTCTGCACTGTCTGCCAAGGTTGATGATAACTTGCTGGTAGTTCCTCCATTTCTCACCTGACTTACTCCATTCTTCCCCCTTGAATATATTTTAAACTGTGGTCACTTGTCTAATAGTTGTCTCTCCCTGCGCCATCCATGACATTCCCCTCTTTTTTCTTGTTCCTTTGATATCAGCTATGTTCCCATGCAGGGGATGCCTTTAATCTGTGGTTACTCACATATAAGCTTTTACCTGGGACATCGTATATCTGGATCTAATTAACATCAATCTAAGCATGTGCCGCTTTGTACAATGGGGGTATCTCGCGTACAGCCTTAGACTATACGCAGCCCTTCATTTTGAACACATTCCAGTCGTTCACATTGTGATACTAACAGCGTGAGTATTACCAGACCATACTCGACGACTGGCATGACTAGCTGATGATACAGGAGAAGCAGTAGTCTCTGCTGCAGGTGCGCTTAGGCCATTGTTTTTAGGGCTGCCAGACTTCTGTTGCACTTCTGTAAGATTAGATCAACATGATACTTCAATGATAACCCGCGATCGAATGTTATTCCGAGGTATTTCAGCTTGTCTTGCCCTTCAACTTTCTGCCCACTGAAAGTAATGTCTTGAAGATCTGCTTTCCGTATGGAGTTATTCAAGGAGCCCCACAGCTCGCATGCTTTACTGGGACATACTTTGGAGCCGATTTCCTCGCACAATTTAAACACCTCATGTAATGTCCCGTAAATGCTATTGACCATTTCCTGTCGGTCAGAGCCAGTCTTGTAAATGAGTATGTCATCTCCAAAAGTCAATTTTCGTCCCAGCCCAGTTGGCTGAATGGTGGCTACTTTTGCTGTGTATATGTTAAACAGCACCGGTGATAGTAGAGAAACCTGGGGTAGTCCCGGGCAAATGCGCATTGGTTCTGATGTCCATGTTCCCAAGCGAAATACAACTGATCTCTCAGTTAAGGCAGCTGCTGTCCATCTTGTTAGCTAAGGGTTAACACCGCAATCCATTACACAGTTCATTAACATTTCAAAGGTCA
>JAMPIV010021957.1:0-59022 GCA_024509875.1 Oreohelix idahoensis
AAGCCCCAACCATATTTTCTCACCCAGATTACAGACCCATTTGTATAGACAAGCATCAAGAAGAACTAAAGAAAGATACTGATCAGAGTTAACCATATTGAAACTTACAGGAGTTCACAATTACAGAGGGAATAATGTTACATCAAATACCAGCAGAATGAAGGAAGGTTATCTGGTCAAGCTGCTTAATGTTTACAAGATCACACAAATAACATATAAACAATATACTATCATTGCCTTGAAAAATTAGTTAACAGGATCATCTTTGAGAGATTAAAAGATTCCCATAGAAATAGACAGCTGGAGAATAGACACGAACCAGGTTTTAAGCAAAACAGATTCCTGTAGCAGACCATTCCTGCCACATTGAGAATATAGTTAGTAACAAAGTCTGAAATGAAACTTTGCCTCTTTACATAGGTTTTTGTGGACTATGAAGAGTACTTGACAGTGTTGGATAGACAATCACTCAGAAATTGGTGAGACATAGAGTCCCCCTGAATCATCATTGTTACGGTATGTTTTTATTGATTCGTCTGCTATAGGTTGGCAGCGTGCAATTTTAGGGTTACAGCATTTAATTATAATGGGTAAAGAATTATTAGACTATTGAACAGCTATACACACGATCGAATTATGACGTGTTAGTTGGTAGGTCACGCACCGTGAACCAAGATACGGGACCCCTTTTGTGTTTGAAACCGGTCGAGCTGTAAAGACGTGTCCCTTTATCCTTCCAGTGTTGGGCATGGGATTTGCCGCACCTATATATTTTTTATTCAAGTATGGACATGGTCAGTCCATTGTTATTATGAAGAAATTGAATTGACGAAGGTTAGTACTAAACCTCGGGAATGAAGAATATTTAGTCCCTTAATATTTTATATTGCCCAGACCGCATAATCTCACTGTCGGCCGTTGGAATCCCCAACCGCGCGTACATATAGTGTTATGACGATCTGCCTACATCGTTTTATTGGACAAGGACTGATATGCAATAGAATATATCATAATTCCAATTTAAAAGCAATGCAATGGCCAGAAATGTATAATTGCTTTGTTAATAAAACATGGAACATTGTTCAACAAGATATGGCCCAGTTTAACATAGAATCATGCTTCAAGAATCATTAACTTAATAAAAGAAAACATGAAAACACAATGTGTGGAGCTCTTCATGGAGAAAGTTTTACAAAACTATTTGGGATAAGAGATGAAGTGTGACAGGGATGCTTCCTGTCACCATTTCTCTTCCTATTGGCTATAGATTGAATTACGAAAACATTGACCTCAACCAACAACTTTAGTCAACAGAAATGGTATCCAGTGACTAAACAACTTGATAATGTAGATTTATCAGATGGCCTGGCTCTCCTGTCCCATAGCCATAATCAGATGCAAGACAATGAAAGTGCTTGGTGTGAGTTTACAGCAACTAGGTTTGAATATACACAGGGAGAAAAGAAAGATAATGATAATAAATGCAGCAAATGATAACAGTATTGCACTTGAAGAAATGCCCCTTCAAGATCATACATAAACCTTGGCAGCAATGTAGACCAAATGGGATGGACTGACAGTGATATCAAAATAAGAATACAAAAAGCTAGAGGAGCTTTCATTGCATTGGGAAATATGTGGAGAGCAAAAAAATCTTCAGTTCAATGTCAAGTCAGTATGGCATGACTCTGAAACATGGAGAAAACAAAGACAACAACCAAAAAAGCTAGACTTTCATAAATTGGTGCTTGCATAGAATAGAATGATTGAAGTGGTATGACCAGATCACCTTGCGGAACTGATGACAAGAACCAAACAACTACCAGTGGTACAAGAGATGACAAGAACCAAACAACAACCAGTGGTACAAGAGATGACAAGAACCAAACAACTACCAGTGGTACAAGAGATGACAAGAACCAAACAACTACCAGTGGTACAAGAGATGACAAGAACCAAACAACTACCAGTGGTACAAGAGATGACAAGAACCAAACAACTACCAGTGGTACAAGAGATGACAAGAAGACACTGGAGATGGACACAGCACACATTGAGAAAACCTGTTGATAGCAATACCAGGCCAATGAGCACATGGAGAAGAGAACTGGAGACAGACATGAGGAAGACATAGTAGGAAGTTAGCTGAAGTACAAGAAAGGAAGGCAGTAAGACAGATGGCCTTACTGTAGATTTTACCCAGTGTCATCTGTCTCATAAACTACGGTTTCTATCTAAGCAGTCTTTCTTAAATTCCATAAACTGCCAAAACTTCTAAATTTTTTCCTCTGTGCAAAGTTTTCTGATCTGACATTAGTATTTGGTCATCACTGTCCATGTAAAACTTCAGCAACTTGTCTGCATTTCCTTATGTCATATGCTGTGGTAGTTCCTACTCCATATTCTTCAGTAAGATGATGCTCAGAGACACCACGATCAAGCTTCTGCAATAACTCTACCTTCTGCGCTATCAATAATGACTAATGCTTTCTGTTCTTATTCCCACTGCTACCCACAGGAATATCTGCAGCTCTTTTCAACATTTTAACAATGAAATTAAACTCACGAAGTTGAAGTCTCAAAATTAGCTCACAAATATCCACTCAAAATGACAATATGAGCTCAGAAATATTTACACATGGCTGAAAGTGGTGCCTAGACACAACTAAATAGTTGTGTTTGAAAATTTAAATCGCATTATAGCACATATGTCAGCTTATACTGCGCTTGCACTTCAAGAGGATGAAATATAATAAGCCAAACATTGTGTGTGTTCAGTACCCTGCATACCTGTTAAAAACAAAAATAATCATTTTTTGTTTGTTTTGGAAACTTAAAAGTAGCCCAAAAGTCAGCCAAAATACTTTTCAGTTTTCGGTTTATCTTGGTTTTTGGATGTTCGGATTATGGGTTACACACCTGTATAAGAAACAATCAGGGTTAAAAAAAATAAATTGATCTTCAAATTATTTGAGTCAAAACAAAAGTGTATTCAGTATGATCTTTGGCACAGTATGTCACTGACCAACTATTTATAGTTACCAACTATTTAATAGTTATGCAATCATCATATCAGCATCAGTGATCCACTGTAATCTTTTTAAAAATTGACTTTTTTGGTCAAAATTATTCCAGAAATTCATTATCATATAAATGAGATTTTAAAACATCATTCTGAAGGTCCAAAATCTTTAACTCAAGTTCTTCTGTCATAGCTTCCTTGAGCAGTCATATTTGTATATGGGTAAATAACACAAAATTTCAAGGATGATCTTGATTAAGATACACCAAACAAGTTTATGGCTGTTGCGGCTGCATTAACAATAATTATTGCTTGGTGTTGATCGTATTCAGGTGTTAATGTAATATATTTTTATTATAACTTTATTTTCTTAATGTGATACCTATAGTACTACATCTAATACAGTTCATTGCTTTCAGGCTGGAAGAAATCTGACAGCTAATGACACAAGTCTGTTTGCAGAAATAAAGCAGGAAACAGATGTTAAGGTATGTACACTATTTGTAACACTGCTTAGAAGCCTTAATAATATTGTGGCTTGGATGTATGGTATACTGTTAATGCTCAGAGAAGAAAAATTTATATTGCAATATGCTGCACCCATAAAGAATTTATTTTGGACAGTTTTAAGTGATCTTTTTCAGAATTTATGGTGGTCTATACTAGGTATTTGTTAATCTAAAATTCTAGCTTAATTGTATATAGTTAACTAAAGTTCATGACTTGTAAGAAACTCAGTGTTTACAAGGCACCAAAGAATATTAAAACAATTGACTCAAATGTAAATGTAGGCAAAAATCAGGAATTGAGTTGTAGGTGGTTTATTTTTTATTTTACTGATCACATATTGAAAGTTAGGAGGTTTCACCGAATCCTAGAAAGGTAGGGGGGATTGGGGCAACTGCCTATATAAAACATCTTTAAAACATTGTGACTTGACAAGAGACAAGATTCAGGTGCTTTACCCTCTCCCCTCTCCCCTGCTGTTCGGGTTAGGCCCAGGCAAAGACATTTGAAGAAGTGTCATTGACCAGGGACTGGAATAAACTGAACGGCTCCTGAGCTGACCCAGCTCTAATGGTACCTCCAAAATCGGCGAGTTTCCGCCTGAATAGTGAGAGGACACCTGTCATTGTACAGGAAAAAAAGGGATGCTCATGTAAAATCAGTCTCAGTCATGTAAAATCAGTCTCATATTAACTGGAGATTTTGCCTCGAGTAATAGCGAGTTTTCGATAGAAAATATTTTTTTTTTTTAAATATGAAATGCGATATACTAGAGCAGGTTAATTTTATTCTGACTGCCTCATCATAATTTATTCTGAATGAAATAAACAAGAAAGAAGGGTCAGTCAAATTTTATAATGAATGTGGTGTGGCTATGCCCAGTGCAAATCTCAGGAGAGAGCTTTGTATTTTAAGCTTGTGGGAAAGTTAGTAATGAAAAAAGTGGAAGTAGTGGCAAGGAAAAGAAAAAAGTTAAAGAGATGGCAAACATGTAGTATGCAAGATGCACCATATGATAATAGGAAACACAAGGTTTCTAACGGTATGCAAGGTGTTGTGTAACCCTTACTTACTTACTTAGTCGTTCCCCTTCTACCGTGAGGTGTAGAGGTTTGGAAGAGAGAGCGCCAGACTATTCTATCAGCTGTCTTCTTCCTGGCCTGGTTCCATTCTAGTCCTCGGTCCTTCAGAGATCGTCTAATGTTGTCCTCTCAGTGGACTCTGGGTCGTCCTGGAGGTCTGGATCACTGGCTCTTTGTTTCCCATGCTTGTCGTGGTAGCCTATCTTCTCCCATTCTGCAGACATGGCCAAACCATCTTAGTTGGGACTGTTCTATTTGGGTCTGCAGTGGGTGGCATTTTAGGCCTTGACGTATCGTCTGGTTGCGGACCATGTCTCTTCTTGTTACTTCAACCACCTTCCTCAGATACCTCATTTCTGAGGTTTGGATCTGGCTTTTGTGGGTTGTAGTCATTGCCCATGACTCGCATCCATATGTCAAGACTGGGACATAGGTGGAGCGGTATACAGCCATCTTCGTTTTCTTACCAACCTCTTTCTTGCTGAGGAATCCTCGATTTATGGCCTGAAAAAGTCTCCCAGCCACTGCTTTTCGAGTGGCCAACTCTTCTTTGATGCCTCCCTTTCGGTCTATAATAGCTCCGAGATATTTAAAGTAGTCGACTTTCTCCAGGACCTGTTCTCCCAGCTTAATCTGATGTCTTCTTTCTTCTCGTGATATCACCATGGATTTTGTTTTAGAGCTGCATATGACCATCCCTCTCTTCTCCAGCTCTTCCTTCCAGACTTGCAGATTGGATTGGAGATGTGTCTCTGATTTAGCAATCAGGACAACATCATCAGCAAATGTTAGCTCTGAAATACAGACCTGTCTCATCTTCCAGTATCCCACTGAATACTTTATTGTTCTCTCCTTACATGCCTTGATGACATCGTCCATGAGGAGTATGAAAAGATAAGGTGACAGGATATTGCCTTGTCTTACACCAGTGGTGGTCCTGAACTCTTCTGACTTATATTGTGTAACCCTGACAGCTTATATTTTATGATTCTGTTAAGATGGGCTGACATACAGATTTACACAACATAGATTGAGAGAATAAATCAAGCCAGGACAATCCAAGGTTTAATTTGACATAATAAATCCAACAGAAAATATTTTCACAGCATTTCAGGCATTACTTCTGACATCACATATCCAGTACCTTCTTTCATGACCCTTGTTACTTGTACTGCACATATTTCCATTATTGTGCCCGGTTTCATAAACAACAGTTACATTGTTACAGCCTGAAATTTGACTAATTACCCCACTGATAAATGAGAGGCCCAGTCTACTTTGGGATTTCACAGTCTTGAACGTTATTAATAAAGAAAACATAAAATAGACATCTAGTCCTTCTATCGACTTGGCCAACTTTGAGTCACCCTACATCATCACAATTTTTGCTCTGACATCCTTCACAATGCTTTTTACTTCTTTTATAAAGCCTGCACAACAATAATTTGAAGGAACCCTCTGTCAAAGAAACCCAATTTCTTCAATGATCATGCACTGCTTACAACACGAGGCACCTTTTGATAAGTGAAAACACATTAAAAGACAGTGCTTATAATCAAATCAGCTAACGAGCCTTGAAAACTACACCGATATCAGAGATGCAGAAAGCTGCTAGATTACAGACATTGTCCTATAGAAGAGATACAAAAAGCACGATCCAGATGGAAACGTACAACAGTATGCCAATGCACTCAATGAAGGCAAGACTAGATCATCTGGAATTGGGATGTCTAAAATGTAGCAGCTTTGTCCATCAGGGAAAATGACTTAAAAGACAGCATCAAGAAGACCTTTCCATGAAGACAACACCACTGAAGCCCACCCTACACCTTGTACCATGGAAACAGGCCAGCAGTACCCTCCAAATTAATACATCAATCAGTGGTCTCAGAATTGGATATCTTCTTCTTCTTTGTTGGTCCTGAAAAGGACCTTGGTTGCGTTGTGTCCATTTACAGTGAAGCTGCGATATTTGTGCCTTTCGGCCTGACTTCAGCACATCATTTATTTGAATGAGTGTAATGATCTGCAAAAACAAACTGCTTCATTGAGTATGATCCAAGACATCTATCCCGAACAATCATAGATACTTGCCTACATGGATGGATCAGCAACAAATGCCATTAAGAATGGAGGCGCGGTATCTTTATCTCATGTCCTGACAACCACTATGAGACTAGGCATATTCCCACTGGTAAATTCTGTTCCAACTTTACAGCTCTAGAGTTCAAGCTCTAGAGCAAGCTGCAAAAATGATTTATAACACCAAATTTGACTGCCACCAGGTAGTCATCCTCACAGGTGCACCGTCTGTACTGCAAGTTCTCAAGGGTGGTAAAATCCCGCATCTGAGAAATGAACTAAGCAAGGTAGCTACCAAAAAGAGAACCATACTTCAGTGGGTACCATCCCATTGTGGTGTACATGGAAATGAAAAGGCAGATAAACTTGCCAAAAATGGAGGAGAATGTGAACAAGAAGATAGCAAAATCACATACTTTGAGAAAAGGAGTGCTATCCAGACTATCAGAAGAGAACAGAATCAACCCAATGACGACTACCACACTCTTGACCGGCAGGGACAGATCACCATTTTTGGCCTCAGGACAGGGCATAACAAACTGAATAAACACATGTACAAGCTACGATTGTCTGCTTCCCCACTGTGCACATGTGGATTAAATGAACAAACTTCTGAGCATGTTCTACAGGATTGTCCTCTGTATGACCAGTTAAGAAAGATATACTGGCCCAATGACTCAACACTAAACTCAAAGCTGTATGGAGCTAAAGAGGAACTCCATGTCTTTGCATACATTTCATGTCTGTCTCCATTTCCCTTCTCCATTTTTTTTTTCCTCTACCTCTCTTATGTCCTAAACATAGCACCATTTTTGCAGTGTTGTTTTTCTTTGTTTCTCTTCTTTGCCAGCTTGTTACATTTCAATTACTTAAGAAATTCAATTTGATTATTTACATCAACTGTGAAGACAAACCTTGACAATGGCTAAACAAAATTCTGACCTCAGTGATGCTAGACCATGTAAAAGAAGCTTTAAATAAACAAACTCATGGAAGAACAAACACATTTTGAACAGCAAAATCATATACAGATCATGTAGCAAGACTCAGAATCATCAATGTCAGGCACATTTATACATCAACTTTGTGGACACTGATAATTTATTTCCAGGTTTTTACTGAAGCCTTTGTTGTGTATACAAACATACTTCAAACACTTCAGTTTGTTGTTAGTCTCAAAATTGAACCTTGTGATAACAGTATTGGTTAGCAGTGATTGTAAAAACCCTTTACATAACCTATGATTTTGTATTGCATGTCATGCAGGAGTGTTATTGGAATGGCTTCTCTAAAGGTTCAGACATTAATTCCCAGACAGTTGCAGGCATTAGCAGGAAGAGATTAGGAGAGCATAAAGTAAAACAGTCAGATATATGGAGAAATGAAGGTACACATGTAAATAAGCTTCCTTGTTAAGCAATGGAGCATCTCAGTTGAGGCTGAATGCTGGTGCATATAATGTAGGCTCGTGTGCTGTTTTTATTGTGTTACTTCAAGATGTTTGCCACCCCATGGATCTTCTGGATTATTCTGTAACACTGTTTTCTTCTATAGCTAATTTATTGGAGGAGGGTTTAAAAAGTAGTCATGGTGAAATCAAGCATTAAGAGATCTTATAGCTTAAACTACCACATACAAAATATTGATACTGACATCTTTGATACTCTTCTTCTTCTTCTTCTGTCCTTAGCCACCGACCGTCAAAGCAGTCAGTGGCCATTACGCCTAGTGGCGTCTTAGGGCAACAGCAGATAGGTTTTCTTTGCCATTGTTTCCCATCACGCCTAGTGGCGTCTTTAGGGCAATGGCAAATCAACCCATTTGCCGTTGTTTCCGTAATCGAAGTATCTTTGATACACTTGTCTGTAATTTAGCATGACCTGTAGTTAAAGTGGGAATAGTAGCACATTCAATAAGACCAGTCTGGCTGTTGTCTGGAGATATGGGCTGTGGAAAGGGGTAGCTAAGTGCAGAACCTGTTTTATAACTATCAGTAAAAGAGTGTTTCATACATTTATTTCCTCATGAATGAAGGATTGTACCTTCTATGCTTCTTAAGAAGCATTGGACAATAACAGCATTTGTGGTGATGAATTCTCAAGTGGGCTGTTTTACATGATGAGATTGCAAGCCCTTAGACAATAACAGCATTTGTGGTGATGAATTCTCAAGTGGGCTGTTTTACATGATGAGATTGCAAGCCCTTAGTCACATCTGAAGCTGTGCCATTTTTGAAGCAGTTGTCCTCATCTTTTGCCTTCTTATAGAACCCCTGAAACTGCATAGATTTTTACCCATAGTGGCTGGTTAAAATGGAAGATGGACTGATAGAATAAATGAACATAGGAATAAGTACCAAAACTGCACAGGATGATCTCACTGAAGGCTGGCTCAAGTAAAAACTGCAGAAAATGTTAAATTTAAGTTTTACAGGAAGAAAAGAACAGAGTGAGAATCACTGGCATATTTATAGGGATACTGGAAATTAACTGTTTCTTAGCAGGTTGAGAATCCTCTGAGTAGTTGTTGTACATTTAGATAGGTATATAGATGTATTTGGTCCCATCTGAATATAGCAGAAAGTGGGGTTGTCTGAGAAAGAGAGGTGTTAAAATAGATTCCACGAGTGAATAGAGAAGGTGAAGATCTGTCTCTGGAATGAGTGAGGTCTCTAGTCCAGCCTATCTATACGACTATCTTTTGGTAATAAGACAATCTGTCAAACCTCCCCATAAATACAATTATAAGTTGACTACTCACGCACACCTGCCATCACCGGTGTCAATACCTTGTCGAGGTATGGCTTCTTGCGTACCCTGATTACCCCCAGAGCTATGCCAGCATGAGTTTTACTCCTGGAAGGTTCTACCATTCTAGGGATAAGCAAGAGCAGATGGACAGGGGCAGGAAAAGTTAAAACAGCAACAGGAGAAACAGTACTTTACTCTGGAAGAGAGGATGGAAAGCACAATGAAGGTGTAGCCATTATTCTACAGAAAGGATTAGAAAGGACATTACTGGAATGGAAACCCATCAACAACAGACTGATAAGATTAAGATTGAGAGGTAGATTCACCAATAATACAATGCTACGCACCAACGAATGACAGCGATGAAGAGGTCAGTGATGAATTATATCAACAACTGCAGAAAGAAATGGAAAACACACTTAGATATGATCTTATTATAGCAATGGGAGACCTCAATGTGAATGTTGGTACACACAATACATATAATGAAAGAATAATGGGGAAATGCGGCAGCGGAACAGCAAACGAAAATGGGGATAAATTAATAAGTTTCTGTAGCATTAGCAACCTGGCCATTGGAGGAACACTTTTCCCACATAAAGAAATTCACAAATTAACATGGGAATCACCAAATGGTCGGGACAGAAACCAGATAGTCCACATCATGATTAACAGTAGATGGAGACATGCATTACAAGATGTGAAGGTAAGAAGAGGTGCATATGTGGGAAGTGATCACCATTTAGTAGTAGCAAAACTGAAAGTGAAACTGAGAAGGGCTGGACCAACCGTAATTACACAGAAAAGGTTTGACATCAGCAAATTGAAGGACCCCCTTACCAGAAAAGCTTTTGTTGCTGACATAAAGAAACGACATCAATTTGCCAAAAGTCACGAAAAGACATTAACTGATGATATAGACCATAAATTCAACACCATTTCAACAATATATAAGGAAAGCAAATCATGCTTAGGATTCCAGGAAAGGAAGAAGCAAGACTGGATAACACCAGAAACATTAAACACCATAACACTGAGAAAGGAAATGAAAAGAAAGAAAACAGAAGTGAAGTTCCCCCAGGTTAAAGCAACTATATAGCGAACAGTACGGTCAGCTGGACAAGGAAGTTAAACGCCAAACCCGAGCCAACAAAAGGAATTTCCTAGACAATCTTGCTAGACAGACAGAAGAGGCAGCACTGAGAAATGAACAAAGCACAGTATACAAAATAACTAAAATCATCAGTGGAAAACAAGGTGCAAACATTATTACATTAGTAAGAGATAAGCAAGGAAATCTCATCACGACAGCAGAGGGACTGGAATCAAGATGGGCAGAGCACTTCAGAGAAACTCTGAACAAGGAACCACCGGAGACACAATTAAATGTTCCTGAGGCTGAAAAGATCTGGATGTAAATACAGACATTCCACGAAAAGAAGAAATCATCACAGCAATCAGAGGGTTAAAGAACGGAAAAGCTCCTGGCCATGATAACTTAAATGCAGAGCTATTTATGACAGACCCTGAGCTAGCAGCAGAACTATTAGAACCACTATTTGCACAAGTCTGGAAAACAGTAAGGAATCAGCAACTGGTACAGACAGACACCTTCATATACCTAGGATGCATAGTAACACCAGATGGCGTGGCAGGCAAAGACATCAACATCAGAATGAATAGAGCAAGAACAGCCTTTTTTAGCCTAAACAACATCTGGAAGTACTCTCAACACAGCACAAGAACAAAATTAAGATGAATTATATAAGAGCTGTGTGCTTTCTGTGCTTCTCTATGGTGCGGAATGCTAGAGAGTTACAGAGAAGGAAATATCGAAATTGTCCTCTTTTCACACAACATGCATAATAAAAATTCACAGAATCTTTTGGCCGAATACCATCACCAACCAAGATCTCCTTACTCAGTGCAAGCAAGAGGACATGCACACCATTGTAGCTGGCAGACGCTGGAGCTGGGTTGGCTATGTCCTCAGAAGAGACCCTGATGCCCTTCACAAGAACAGCTATACTTTGGACCCCTGAAGGAAAACGAAAGAGAGGCAGACCAAAAACAACCTGGCAGAGGACTGTGGAGGCTGAGATGCAAAGAATGAACCAGAGTTGGGGCACTGTACGAAGGATGGCCACCGACCGAGCAAAGTGGAATCAATTTGTTGTTTCCCTACAAGACGCCACTAGGCGTGATGGCTACTGGCTGCTTTGACAGTCAGCGGCTAAGGATCAGAGAAGAAGAAGACTCACACACACACACAATTATGTGACAACAGGACACGCAAACATGAAAACTATGGTAAATGGATATGGGTCTGACCAACTCACTAAATTAAGTTTTGTTTAGTTTATTATCACTTAAACTTTACAACATCAAACATCAAGAAATCAATATAATCATGTTTACAGACAGGAAAACAACCCAATAAGTGCCCTCCCCTGTAGTTGAGAAAAGGTCCCAAAAGAAGTTAACCTTTAGCACGCTGCATAAAATTTCAGAAAACTTGCCCTACAGCTGCATTCTTTTTCACAACCCCCCGTTTTTATAGTGGGCGACTTGTAATGTCTATAGTTTTTGTGTTTCTTGGTCAATTGCTATCATTTTTGGAATTTATGTAAATAAATGAATGGTGAATCTGATGATATAAAATTTGTTTGTGTACATGTTAGATGTGATAGGAAGAGAGGAAAGGAAAGATGAAAAAAACGAAAAAAATTAAAAAAAAATTAAAAAAATTTTTTTTTTTTAATTTTAAAATTAAAAAAAAAAATTAAAAAAATGACCAACGAACGAAGCGTCCATATCCCTTGCATCTCAATGAAAGTCATTTGACCAATAGAGCAATACAAATCAAATGACGATCTTTTCGTTACACCCATCATCAGTAGCAAAGCAACAAACTCCCTAGCCAGCCGTGACATTCGGCCGTAATCCTATATTTTTCCGATATTCCTAATCCTAACCCCGAAAATTATACATACTTGAAAGGCCATTTTACTTTTGTTTCCATCTCAGCCATCAAACATATTCTGAGAACCGATTTCAGCGCTTATAAAGACAAAAATTTCATCCCCACCGCATGGCGTCAGAATGCAATAAAATTAGAGCGAAATGGCCGTGCGTCTGATGCCGATTCATTTCGATTTAAAAAATTTACAAAAAATAAACGCGGATACACCCATCACTTTTTTAAGATCGGAAACGGAAGCTAACTCTCTTGCAATTAAAGTTACAACTTAACATCCGGGGCTGAAAATCACGTGTACACAAGTCATGTGCTAGAAACGATGACAGCCGCAAGGCGTAACATATCGCCTCCAGCTGGCAGAACATAGGTTACCTTCGGCGATATGTCTCGCCGGCAGCGTGCTAAAGGTTAATAACCCAAAAGGTCAAAGATTAACACTAGGGTATAGAATAGACAGTAAAGAAAAGAACAAAGTTCCTAGTTAAGCTATCCCGTAAAATAACAGTATTTGCAAAGAAAATAATGCATGGTACAGTTTCCATAACTAGAAAGTATTCACTCTAACTCTGTCATTCGTTGCCACATCAATCACGCCTTACCTAAACTTGGTGTAACAATCTCTTGAATGTAACCATCAATGTACATGTACCATAATCCTGTGGTTTTCTTCTCCAAAGTGAGCCCCCGTTGCTCCACTAATAATTAATTTTCCTAATGGGGAACGCCTACTTTGGTGGTTGATATTGGATATGAAAATGTCACATCAGATAGTTCATGCAGCAAAGTATAAATGCGATCTAGTGTTCACAGTAGACAGTACTTCCAATAGCTAAAGGAAACATCTGGTTGGTAAACTGTTAATAAAGATGATGATGATACATCCTATCAGTTTTTCTCTGGGGTGAATGCCGATTATGAAACAACGTATTCTCCAGTATATAAATCACTTGGAAACACGGCTGCCAGAAGTTGGGAAAATGTTATGTATATTGCCTCAGCAGGCTAAAACAATTTGAATAAACAATCTGGGTATTTTGTACGTTCAGTTGACTTAAATTTACATTTAAACTGTTATTTATGGGCTTGGGACACGTAAGGTCACGAATAAGCCAATTTTTGTGGTAGATTTAGTCAATGAAGAAAAAGAACCACAATAGCCCAAAATTACAGTGCATACGTTGACCGCTGGCCGCTGGTGGCGCTCGATCAAGCACTATATTAGGAAGAAAACTGAACATTTAACCAAAATATCAATATCCTATCCTAAGGTATGATCTCTTATCCTCTCCGTCATCTAATTAAATTAAAAGGCACAATGGTATCTTAGCCTATCTTGTAGCGCTTTGCTCAGCGGGTACAGGTTGTGTTTTAGGTATGCAGCCTTTCCACTTTCCGCCCGGCAAAACACTCAATGCACAATATCAGTGTTAATTTAATTATGACTACTTTATCAAATATCGCTTGTCATTACTAGCTATTTGTTTAGCCACATGATATTACACTAGTCACTTATATAATTACACATAATGAATTAGAAGTGAATTGTATTCCATCAGTTATCAGTTGCGTAGTGTATTTATTAGTCAATTTAAACATCTCTTTCTGAGGGATAGCTGTATGTTAAATCTACATTACATCTGGAACAAAAATAGATATGCGTTATTTAATATGCTAGTCTTAGCACCTTGAAAATTCCAGTGAATTGTAATGATAAACTTAACACATTAAATAACGTAAATGCTAATCTCTATTACCGCAATCAGAAATGAAACAGCTAATAATACACTTTCACAATGACTCTAGAATAATGAGCTAGATTATCCAAAATTTCTGAGCGACTTGATAACTGGCTTAGAGAGGACGCAGTATTTATACAGATTTTCTGCAATATCTCTAAAGGGTGCAACAATTCACGCCTTTGGCCTAGCAGGGGAAATCAATGAGCTTGTGAGTCAACAGACAGTGAATTGCGGGGTTTGGCCTTCGCAAAATGTAAACACTAAATGAGGAAGCAAAGGTGGTCGGATTACTGAGGCTATATTTACATAAATCCGTCATAGTTCGTCCGGGCTTGAAGATATGAAACCCTTTCATGTTTCATTTATGGAAATAGAGCTACTGTTATCCATATCTTTTGAGTGATTGCTATCTTCAGTTTCATCCTCCTCCTCCATGCTCCAATTTCAACTCATAAAATCCGCTCCTATGTTTTCTTTTCCTGGTATATATTGTACTTTAAATGAGTACATGCTTAGTAGCAAAGCCCAACGCATAATCTTTGTGTTAAATTCCTTATTGGCTCCGAGAAATGCCAATGGAACATGTTCTGTCTGCACTGTAAATGACACTCCAAACAGATATTCATGGTGTCTCCTGATCCCGTGCACGAATTTTCAATAATTCATATTTGAAGAATGCTGCTCATAAAATTCAGTTATGTCCATGTTCTATGACATGTCTACTTTAGATATATCTACAATGTGAATACAGTGTTACTGTGTAGTAGTAATATTTACTCATGCATATTGTACAAAAAAAAAATTGTAGAAATATAAGCATAATGGCTTGCCAGTTTTTCTTTCTATAATTCATACCTTAGATACATGTACATTTGAACACAATCTTCCTTGATAATGTCTCAGTAGTAATTTATGCCCATGCATGCTATATAGTGAAATTACAGGTTCATGCCCTTTTATCTGAACACCCACCTGCATGGAGGTATACCTAGTGTCATTCTTATATGACCACCAGTTATGCACAATGCTATAATATACGTACAAATGTGGAAGTGAACCTCTGTCTGTGAGGCAAATTACATCCTCATTGACTCCTTAAAACATCCACACTCTTTCAGGTATTCCCCTTGTGGTGAAACTTGTTGAGGACCCAGCATTGCATATGATTAAGATGGACATTTTGGAATGGAAATAGCAACACAAAAATTTAAAATTTACAAAAGATATAAAGTAACAGGTAATACATCCATCTTTACAGCAGAATTAGTGGAAATCTTAAAAGCTTTAGAAATAGTTGCAGTTATATAGTGTCTAGGTATACAATTGCAGGCATCACTGAAATTGAGCAAAACTCATTTTATCAAAAACAAAGTTTGAATTTTACTGAAACAGTACTGTTACTCCACAGATCTATCAGGTAATGTCATGAGGTTCTTTTCTTGCAAAAAAGTTTTAGTCATGACAGAAAAAAATAATTATTAAAAATATAATATTTGTAATCATTTCAGGACTGTTTGGACGGAGTAATTCAGAAATAAATTGTTATTACTCATTTCTCACATCCATGGGAAGTAATCAAACAATAAAAATATTAATGAATATATGTGATTAGCGACCGCATTAAAAAAAACATTTTGCAACACCGTTTAAAATGATTAAATGGATACTATTAGTTTCATTGGACTATTAGAGGTGAAAATGATGAGGAGAACATGGAAAGAACTTGAGATGATGGCACGTGACAGGAGGACTTGGCATGTGTTTGTTGAAGGCCAATGCTCCTTTGGGAGTGGAGGGTTATGAACTGATTAGTTTCATAGTATGCAATATACCATGAACTATTAACATATCAGACAGAAACAAATACTTCTTAAATAATCTTATAGTTGCATAACTTTTAAATCATACCTAATATGATGCTACAAAATATACATAATTAAAATTTGTTAGCCATGCCATAATTATCTGAAGTTTTTACTATTATGTCTTATTCAATGAATTTCAGGTGACCATTCCTGTAGCCAGCGATCCCGCCTATACTCTAGTGTTGACATTCCAGATTTGAAAATTATGAACAGTTTCATAAAGAGTGAACCAGTACAAAATGCTGCATTTATGAAAGCTGATGTAAGTATGGCAGCTGCAGCACTAAATACAGACAATAAAATTGAATCAAGATTAAAAGAGGTACAAACAGCGAATGTCACAGACTCTGAGATAATGACTGTAGACATAAATGCAACTCCTGAGGTTTATACTGCAGTCTTACAAAATGAAAACTGCAGCAGGAAAACAGCAATAGTTTATGATGATTGTGCTCTCAACAGTGAAAGTAGAGAAGGTTTTAAATTGTGTGGCAGTGAACTATCAGATGAAATAATAATAAGTACAAAAGAGAAACTTTTCAGCTGTCATGTTTGTGGAGTACAGGTTAGCAAGAAAGGTGACCATAATGAACATGAACTTTCACATATGAGAGAAAAGTGTTATATAAGTAATGTTGGTAATATAGAATTAGCTACAAAATCCAGTCTATGTCAACAAGAAAGAATACAAAAAGCACAGAAGCATTCTAAATATGATCTTATTGGTATGGGGGCTGCTCATTTTGGTTATCTAAAGCCACACATAATGCAGCATAAAGAAGAACTGCCTAACAAGTGTGGTGGTCTTAGTAGGTTTTCTAGGACTGATTATCCAAAGAAACCCATAATGCAGCATAATAGTGAGACACATTACAAATATGATGTCAGTGGAGCAGAATTTTGTCAAAGTGATCACAAGGTGACAAATACAGAAGGAGAATCTTACATGTGTGATGAACTTACAGGACAAAAACTTTATTCAAAATGGCACAAAAGTCAACATACAGAAGAAAAACTTTATAAGTGTGATGTTTGTGGAGCAGAATTTTCTCATAGTGGTGCTTTAAAGAGTCATAAAAAGACACACACAGGAGAGAAACCTTACAGGTGTGATGTTTGTGGAGCAGAATTTTCTCATAGTGGTACTTTAAAGAGTCACAAAATGACAGAAACAGGAGAAAAACCTTATAAGTGTGATATTTGTGGAGCAGGATTTTCTTGTAGTAGTGATTTTAAGAGTCACAAAATGACACACACAGGAGAAAAACCTAATAAGTGTGATGTTTGTGGAGCAGGATTTTTTCATAGTAGTGATTTAAAGAGTCACAAAATGACACACACAGGAGAGAAACATTATAAGTGTGATGTTTGTGGAGCAAAATTTTCTCAGTATGGGACTTTAAAGAGTCACATATTGACACACACAGGAGAGAAACCTTATAAGTGTGATGTTTGTGGAGCAGAATTTTCTCAAAATGGTCATTTAAAGATACACAAAAGGACACACACAGGAGAGAAACCTTATAAGTGTGATGTTTGTGGAGCAGAATTTTCTCAAAATTTTCATTTAAAGATACACAAAAGGACACACACAGGAGAGAAACCTTATAAGTGCGATGTTTGTGGAGCAGAATTTTCTCAAAATAGTAATTTAAAGATACACAAAAGGACACACACAGGAGAGAAACCTTATAAGTGTGATGTTTGTGGAGTAGGTTTTTCTGAGAATGGTGCTTTAAAGAGTCACAAGAGGACACACACAGGAGAGAAACCTTATAAGTGTGATGTTTGTGGAGCAGAATTTTCTCAAAATGGTCATTTAAAGATACACAAAAGGACACACACAGGAGAGAAACCTTATAAGTGTGATGTTTGTGGAGCAGATTTTTCTGAGAATGGTGCTTTAAAGAGTCACAACAGGACACACACGGGAGAGAAACCTTATAAGTGTGATGTTTGTGGAGCAGAATTTTCTCATAGGGGTGCTTTAAAGAGTCATAAAAGGACACACACAGGAGAGAAACCTTACAAGTGTGATGTTTGTGGAGCAGAATTTTCTCATAGTGGTAGTTTAAAGAGTCATAAAAGGACACACACAGGAGAGAAACCTTTCAAGTGTGATGTTTGTGGAGCAGAATTTTCTAGTAGTGGTGCTTTAAAGATTCATAAAAGGACACACACAGGAGAGAAACCTTACAAGTGTGATGTTTGTGGAGCAGGATGTTCTCAAAGTGGTGCTTTAAAGAGTCACAAAAGGACACACACAGGAGAGAAACCTTACAAGTGTGATGTTTGTGGAGCAGGATTTTCTCATAGTTGTGCTTTAAAGAGTCATAAAAGGACACACACAGGAGAGAAATCTTACAAGTGTGATGTTTGTGGAGCAGGATGTTCTCAAAGTAGTGCTTTAAACACTCACAAAAGGACACACACAGGAGAGAAACCTTACAAGTGTGATGTTTGTGGAGCAGGATTTTCTCATAGTAGTGTTTTAAAGAGTCACAAAATGACACACACAAGAGAGAAACCTTATAAGTGTGATGTTTGTGGAGCAGGATTTTCTCGTAGTAGTTATTTAAAGAGTCACAAAATGACACACACAGGAGAGAAACCTTATAAGTGTGATGTTTGTGGAGCAAAATTTTCTCAGAATTGGACTTTAAAGAGTCACAAATTGACACACACAGGAGAGAAACCTTATAAGTGTGATGTTTGTGGAGCAGAATTCTATCAAAACGGTCATTTAAAGATACACAAAAGGACACACACAGGAGAGAAACCTTATAAGTGTGATGGTTGTGGAGCAGAATTTTCTCAAAATGTTCATTTAAAGATACACAAAAGGACACACACAGGAGAGAAACCTTATAAGTGTGATGTTTGTGAAGCAGAATTTTCTCAAAATGTTCATTTAAAGATACACATAAGGATACACACAGGAGAGAAACCTTATAAGTGTGATGTTTGTGGAGCAGAATTTTCCCAAAATGGTCATTTAAAGATACACAAAAGGACACACACAAAAGAGAAACCTTATAAGTGTGATGTTTGTGGAGCAGAATTTTCTCATAGTAGTTCTTTAAAGAGTCACAAAAAGACACATACAGGAGAGAAACATTATAAGTGTGATGTTTGTGGAGCTGAATTTTCTCTTAGTAGTGCTTTAAAGAGTCACAAAAGGACACACACAGGAGAGAAACCTTATGTGTGATGTTTGTGGAGAAAAATTTTCTCTAAAACATCTTATGACGATACACAGAAGAACACACACAGGAGAGAAACCTTATAAGTGTGATGTTTGTGGAGCAAAATTTTCTCAAAATAATCATTTAAATAGACACAAAAAGACACACAGGAGAGAAACCTTTTAAGTGTGATTTTTGTAGAGCAGAATGTTCTCAAAATAATCATTTAACGAGTCACAAAATGACACAAACAGGAGAAAAACCTTATAAGTGTGATGTTTGTGGAGCAGAATTTTCTCATACTTCTTTAAAGAGTAACAAAAAGACACACTCAGGAGAGAAACCTTATAAGTGTGATGTATGTTGAGCAGAATTTTCTCTAGTGCTGCTTTAAAGAGTCACAAAAGGACACACACAGGAGAGAAACCTTATGTGTGATGTTTGTGGAGAAAAACTTTCTCTAAAAAATCATATGAAGATACACAAAAGGACACAAACAGGAGAGATTCATTATGTGTGATGTTTGTAGAGCAGAAATTTCTCAAATCGATCATTTAAATAGTCACAAACGGACACACACAGGAGAGAAAACTTATGTGTAATGTTTGTGGAGCAGAATTTTCTCATAGTGAAGCTTTAAAGAGAAAAAGCCTAGGCCGGTCCCAAGCCAGGCTGAAAAAGGAGGAGGGTGGCCTGCGTGGAATCCGTAAGGAGGCAGCCCCTCCAATGTGCAAAGGCACAACAGGCCAATCACCTGTTTGCTTTAAACCATGATTACGCGAACTACAAGAGAGAAAACTGGACTGATTCTAAAGGCGATGAACTGGAATGGACTACGGACTATAACTTATGGAAATTGGAACACAAGAAGTATAAATGGGAAAGAAGAGGAGCTGGTGGAAGTGATGAAAGCAAAACTAGAAATCCTGGCAATAATGGAAACAAAGAAAAAGGGACAAGGAGTCATGTATCTTGATGGCAACACACTGCTCTACAGTGGTGTACCCACATCTGAAAGAGCTAAAGGGGGCATTGGTTGCATTGTAGCAAAGAACCAAAAAGATAGTATCAAAGGATGAAACTTTGTCTCAGAGCACATTATGGTTGTAAAACTAAAAGAATTAGAAACCATAGTCAACTTGGTCATAGTGTATGCTCTACATGAGGATGAGAGAGCAGAGATCAAGGAGGAATTCTTCGAGCTGCTTCAAAGATCAGTGGATGACTGCCTAGATGAAATTACCATGCTCGGACATTTCAATGCCAGAGTTTGAAATGACCATGCTAGATGGGGTGGAGTTATCGGAAGATATGGAGAAGATACTCTCAATGACAATGGAAAGCAACTCCTTAGATTCTACAGTGAGCAGAATCTGATCATTACAAACACAAAGTTCCCCCATATGCACATACATGCATACACTAGATGTGAACCAACAAGGAATGAGAAGTCAGTGATCAACTATGCCATTTAGGAGGAGCTCATTCAAGTCCGGAATGCTAGAGCCTGGAGGGGGCTAGAGATTGGAAGTGATCACTACCTGCTTACAGTCAAAAGAACAACTGAAAGAGTTTCTCAGCCTAGGAACTGCCCAACATCACGCAAGAAACTAAACAAATGAATGGGAGAAATGAGCATTAAGACCTACAAGCTGAGTGAGCCATAAATTAGGACCATATGTCAGGGGCTTGTTGCTACAGTGGTGAGAAACACAGAAGAACAACCTGATGACTTGGAAACCCTCTGGCTTAAATTCAAGGACATCATAAAGACAGCTGCTGCAGAAGCATGTGGTGGGCCAACTTGAAAACAGGAGAAAGAGGACACCTTGGTGGACAGAGGAAGTAAAAGAGAAAATAAGAGAGAAGAAAAAGGCATGAATGCATTACTTAGGAGCTAAAAACACAGCAGGTCATATAGAGAAATATAAAGAATATGTGATATTCAGAATAGTCGCAAAGAACAAAGTGCTAGCAGCAAAACAGAAGCCGTCCTAGGAAGAATTTGGAGAAAAGCTAGAAAAAGATGCGCAAGAAAACCAGAAATTGTTCTATAAGAATCTAAAGAACATGAGGAAGGAAAAACAATGCCCTCTCAAATTTTTAAAGGACAAGCAAGGCAAATTGCTTACTGCCCCAAAGGAAGTAATGGAAAGAATATTTCTCAGAACTTCTTGATGGTGAGCAATGTGAAGCATCAGAAATGATAACCACTAGCACAGAAGAGAAACCAATGGTGGTGAAGCTGACATGAAGATGGATGAACTGAAGGCAGCACTGGAGAAAATCAAGATGGGCAAAGCAGCAGGGCATGATGGTATAAGACCAGAAATGGTTAAGTACATGGGAGCATCAGGCAACCTATTACTCTTAAGGGTCCTACAGGCAGCGTGGTGCAACAAGACCATGCCAAAGGATTGGGAGATTGCCATCATAACACTGATTTTCAAAAACGGTTACAATCAACAATGTGGAAACCATAGAGGCATATCGCTTCTCAGTGTTCCTGGTAAAATCTGCTCTAGAATCCTAGAGCAGAGAATCAGATGCCTAGCTGAGCCACAGTTGGATGAGGTCCAATGCCGATTCCAAGCAAACCCAAGTACTCAAGACCTAATTTTCACACTCAGATAGCTGAGTAAAAAGGCCCTTAGTACTAGTGAGATCCATCTTTGTTTCATAGATCTGGAAAAGGCATCTGACAAGGTCCCATTGGAGCAAACTTTGGGACTGTTTGGCAAGGAAGAACATTCCATCACCTTTGATTCATGCTATTCAGAGCTTCTACAAGTCTTGCAGAATGTATGTGAGGACAGCAAACCAAAAATCAGAAGAGTTCAGGACCATCACTGGTGTAAGACAAGGTGATATTCTGTCACCATATCTTTTAATATTCCTCGTGAATGATGTCATCAAGGCATGTAAGGAGAAGGCAGGAAATTATTCAGTGGGGTACTGGAAGATGAGACAGGTCTATATTTCAGATCTGGCATTTTTTTTTTTTTTTTTTTTTTTTTTTTTTTTTTTTTTTTTTTTTGGTTCGCCCGCTAATACTATCTCAGGTTGTCTAACCTGACATTGATTTTCGTGAGTATACAGAGACAAAAGGATGTATTGCAGCTGGGTCGGCTCAGGAGAGTCCCTGGTCGACGACACTCCTTCAGGAAATTCGATAATCAGTGGGGTACTGTTTGAAGATGAGACAGGTTCTTCAGATCTGGCATTTGCTGATAATGTTGCCTTTATTGCTAAATCAGAGGCACATCTTCATTTTAACCTGTAAGTCTGGAAAGAAGAGCTGGAGAAGGCAGGGATGGTCATAAGCAGCTCTAAAACAAAATGCATGGTGATATTACGAGAAGAAAGAAGGCATCAGATTAAGAAGGGAGAACAGGTAATGGAGCAGGTCAACCACTTTAAATACACCGGAGCTATTATAGACCAACAGGGAGGCATCAATGAAGAGTTGGCCACTCAAAAAGCAGCAGCTGGGAGACTTTTTCAGGCCATAAATCGAGGATTCCTCAGCAAGAGAGAGGTTGGTAAGAAAAGGAAGATGGCTGTATATCGCTCCACCTATGTCCCAGTCTTGACAAATGGATGTGAGTCATGGGCAATGACTACAACCCACAAAAGCCAGATCCAAACCTCAGAAATAAGGTATTGGAGGAAGGTGGTTGAATTAACAAGAAAAGACATGGTCCACAACCAGACAATACATCAAGGCCTAAAATGCCACCCCCTGCAGACCCAAGTAGAACAGTCCCAACTAAGATGGTTTAGCCATGTCTGCAGAATGGGAGAAGATCGCTACCATGACAAGCATGGGAAACAAAGAGCCAGGGATCCAGACCCCCAGGATGACCCAGAATCCACTGGGAAGACTACAATAGACAATCTTTGAAGGACCGAGGACTAGAATGGAACCAAGCCAGGAGGAAGACAGCCAATAGGATAGTCTGGCGCCCTCTCTTCCAAACCTCTACACCTCACGGTAGAAGGCGAATGACTAAGTATGTAAGTAAAGAGACACAAAAGGACACATAAACCTTATAAGTTTGAGATTTTTTAAAATACACTACTCTAAGAAGGCATACAGGGGAAAAGCCATATAGGTGTGATCTTTGTGGTGATGCATTTTCTCAGGCTACTCAAATAAAGAGACACGTGTTGAAACACATTGGAGAGTTGTATAAATGTGATGCTAGTAGTATTAGGTATTAGGTTTTCTCAAGTCTTTATTCTAAAACAGCATACAAGACATACTTGAGAGAAAATTTCTAAGTGTGATGTTTGATGTATTAGGTTTTCTCAAGTCTGTATTGTAAAATTACACAAAATTCATACGTGAGAGGGACTTTCTAAGTGTGGTGTTAGGTTTTCTCAAGTCTTTATTCTAAAACAACACACAATTTACAAAACATACATGAGAGACAGTTTGTAAGTGCAATGTTTGTGGTGTTGAGTTTACTCGTCTGTATTCTAAAACTGCACACTAGACGTACATCAGAGAAAATTTATGTGTTTACCTTATACAATTTGTAAGCATGATGTTTGTAATTCAAGTTTACTCATTCATTATTCTTCAGCCCCCTTTTCACAAAGTATCTTGATGGTTTAAATTATTTGATCACTTCCTGTGGACTTCATTTTGCAAACTGGTAGTGAAAAAAGTATTTTGTTGTGTAAATTGAAATCATAACCAGATTTGTTATTGTTGTTTAATAGGGCTGCTGAGCTTCTCACTCTTTTGCAGCCAGTAACAAGTTCAACACTCTTTGGTAACACTGAAGATCTAGGCTTTTCTTGTGGCTTTTCTACCATTCCGAAACATGTTGAGTTAAAGTCATGAGCTCCAGTTTCTCCAGCTTAGCTTGCATTTAAAGGATCATCACATAGGGGTCCCAAGCTAGGAGTAAGAAGCATGTGGCATACTGTTCATTCCCTGCCATCCAAGATGGCTGTCCAACTATGTAGAGTTAAAATACTGTGCTCTGGTTCTGGGCTCTCCCAAGGAAATGTCACGTGCTGCACAGAGCCACTTCTCAGTTCCCCTGCTTATCAGTGGGTCCATAGTGAGATCCTCCTACATGCAGTCAACCATGTCAAAGCTAAAGAATCAAGTCTGGGAATCAAAGCTTAGTGTGCAATGCTAAGTTCTCAACATGTTTCACCACAGAGGGAATGACTCCAGATATGCCTCCATGCATCTCAGCAAGATAAATGTAATTTTTGTGGTGCTATATTTTGTGATATACTACAGAGAGGTCTTATAAATGTGATTTTGTTTGTTGTAAAGTGTGGCCTCTGCCTATTAGCTAAGAACATATTCAGACATACAGAAAAGAAGCCATGTAATTATGATGTTTCTGATGCAATGTTTTCTATGGATGCTCAAATTGTGCCATTAAAAATAAAAGTGCTATAAATATTTTATGTGTGCTACAACAGAAATGGAATCCTGTGGTCTCTGACAAAGCAGTTGGACGATCTGGATTTTGTTGATGACTTGGCTCTTCTGTCCCATAACCGTAATCAGAAACAGGACAAATGGAAAACACTTGATGAGAAATCACAGCAATTGGGTCTGAAAATACATAGGGAAAAGAAAAAAATAATGAGAATAAATGCAGGAAATGATAACAGGGTTGAACTTAAAATAACACCACTACAAGATGTGGAACCATACACATATCTTGGCAGAATTATAGACAAAGTTGGAGGGACAGATAGTGATATCAAAATAAGAATTAAAAAAACAAGAGGAGCTTTCATTGCATTGGGAAATATATGGAGATCAAGAGAAATCAAATCCAACACGAAAATAAGAATCTTTAACTCAGATGTGAAGTCAGTACCATTATATGGCTCTGAAACATGAAGAACAACAAAGACACCAACCAAAAAGCTGCAGACTTTCATTAATGGGTGCTTGCATAGAATAGAAGGATTAAAATGGTATGACAAGGTTACCAACATGGAACTGATGACAAGAACCAGACAAGTGCCAGTTGAACAAGAGCTGAGGAGAAGACAATGGTGATGGATAGGACACACACTGAGGAAACCTGTTGATAGCATTACAAGGCAGTCCTTGTTCTGGAACCCCCAGGGCAAGAGAGGCAGATGTAGACCAAGAAGCACATGGAGAAGAAAGCTGGAAACAGAGGTGAAAATGATGAGGATAACGTGTAAAGAACTTGAGATGATGGCATGTGACAGGAGGACTTGACATGTGTTTGTTGAAGGCCTATGCTCCTTTGGGAGTGGAGGGTTATGAATGAATTATTTTTCAGTTACCCTAAGGAGCAGTGGGGCCTCAACAAATGTATGTCAAGCCTTTACTTCCTGTGTCATCTGTTAAATGTCTTACCATAACTCTTTCATGTCTGCCTCCAGTTCCCATCTCAAAGTGTTTTTTTTTTTTGGTTTCGCTCCTTCTGTCTATCTCTCTAAAAATAAATAAATACATATACATGTGTACACACACAAAATGGTACATATTACCACCTCAACAAAAATTAAAGATAGGAGCTACTGATGAGTGTAACAGTGGCACTGATAAAATACTATATATATATATATGTATGTATGTATGTATCACAAAAGAACAATTCAACGACTACAGCTGAGATTCAAAGATGTGTGCAAGAGAGACATGAGAGCACTGTACATAAATCCAACAGCCTGGGAAGATGAAGCTGCCAATCGCACCAAGTAGCGATGTTTTCTGCGGTGCCACCTCAGATTAGGGGACAAGAACCTAACATGACGAGCAGAAGACAGGAGAAAACATTGAAAGGAACAGAAAGAAAATAAGCAGCCGGGGTGTGTCACCTCTGGTGCGCATTCCCATATTCAGTTATGACTGAAGGGTTATTATTATAATATATATATATATATATATATATATATATATATATATATATATATATATATATATATATATATATATATATATATATATATATATATATATATGTTATATGGGGCTAATATGTATCTGTTTGTTAACATGATGCTGAACATCAAATTATCAAAGATAATGTGATGGTGGTTGGACACCATGATACAGACAAAAAAAGCTAGTGTTTAACTAAGAAATAATTTTGTCATCTCTATTCTTACAGCTTTCGAAATTGCAAATACATTCCAATATATATCACAAAATACAAGAATTGCTGGGCTAATTTTTATATGTTTTGTATTTAACATTGAGGCAGAAAAAAACTCTCCAGTTTCAGACTTGATCAAAATCTGATAAGAATGAAGGGCACTTGAGTGCTACGCAGGACGGGCTGTATGTGTTTGTTTTAGAAAAACTCCATCAATTTATCTCATGTCTCATTTTTAACTGTCAGTATATTGTGAGCTGTTTTCATTTCCAAGTGAATTCATGCAACATGGATACTACATCTGCTGATCACAGTTCTCACTAGAATGTGTGCCTTTGTACCAAGTGTTTCTTTATTAACTAGTAGGTCTGTACATTGTAAACCCATGATGTATTTCCTTTCACAAACTGTAATATAAAATTTAAATTTCTCATTTCTAGACTAATTAACTGAGACCTGAAAGACACAACACTGTATTAAGACACAGTTGAATTTCAAAGTACTCTCAGGCTGTATTTTGTCCATTATTTTAATATGTTTATTTTAAGTAATGTTTTTTTTTCTTTTTTACATTTTAAGCAGATGAAACAAATAATCTATTTCATAATATGCAGAAGTGTGTGTCATTTTTTCCCTTGAAGGTATCCAATTTGATATATCAACTGCCATCTTATCATAGAATATATCTCCATCTTCTGTCTCTTGTCTTGATGGTGCACTCTGATACTCTTTTCTGTCTATCGATAGATGTTAACTTCCCACTTACGGCACTGTCTTCCTCTACTCTCAACTCTTCCCGGCTGCCAAGGTACAGTGTTCTAAACCAGTATCATCATGCTTATCTATCCAGCTGTAAATGAGCACCATAATGTGCTCTTGATTTATGGAAGGCAAAGGCAGCAGGGACAGGAACTGGTCAGCTAAATTCAAAGCTGGACCCAGTATGTTGAAGTCTCTAACACTCCACTCCCTTGCAGCAGTATCTGCTATGGGTCAACTTTGACCTTTTGTGTTTTGAAACTTGTTAATCTGATTTTGATCTCATTTCCTCCTTTCATTATTACACATGTGTACATGAGATGGGTGTGTACATGAGATGGGTGTTTACATGGGATGGGTGTTTACATGTGATGGGTGTGTACATGTGATGGGTGTGTACATGGGATGGCTGCATACATTCAATTATTTATGGTAATGGTTAGCCACCATATGCCCTGGTTGTGATCTCATTTTATCTGCTGTACAACTCAAATCATTTAGGGTGATGGCTAATTGTAAATTATGGTTATATCGGGGTTTCTTAACTGGTAGTACATGGAGCCCTTAGTTGGGGGGAGGAGGTTAGGCTGTGCATATCTTTAAAATTTCTTAATTTAATTTTACTCTGGAAAATTACAATATATTTTTTTGCATGTAAGTAAATATCTTCTTTTTACAGATTGTTATTGCATTTCAGTATGACTGTTTGTAAGCTTAACAGTTTTTTCTTTGTAATAAATGCATTACTGGTATGCAAAAAATGTAATTGTGTATATGTACATTCTTTCTAAGGAGTCCTTGGCTTTCAGTGGACAATCTAAGGGGTCAGTGACCTTCAGCTGGACAATCTAAGGGGTCCTTGGCCTTCAGTGGACAACCTAAGGGGTCCTTATTTACCTGGGGTGGAGGGGGTTACTGTTATGATTAAAATTCATAACAGGTTATAACGTAGTTCAGTGACGGCTCTATGTTTGTTTATTTGTACATGGGTCACTGGGAAAGACCTGTGAGCTATGTTAAGCCGTCATGCTTGGCTGGGTCTCGAGAGACAGGTGACTGGTTTAGAGATAAGGAGAGAGCGATGTGTGTTTAATGGCCGGTGGACATGTATTTTGAGCTCCTGAGATTTATGATGTTTGGATTAATTCCTACCTGATAGCAATTTCTGTACTTCAAGATTTTGTGTTAGGGGTACTAGAGATGCATGTGAAAGAAAGTATGTATTTCTTTGAACTAACTAAATAAATATGAAGAAAGGCTATCAGGGACAGTATACTAGCTACTGACGCTACAGAACTTTACGTGATGATACATATTATGTCATGCACTGTAATGGCTTTCAAATGTTGATCTATGGAGCTGTCTTTATGTCAATAAATGGTGTTGAACTCTCCACTCTGCCTTGGTAGTAATGTAGGTATTTTTGGTGTACTGCTGTGTGCGGTATTCTGCTGTATGTTCCTACACAAACTTGGCCAGTGTAACTCCAGAAGTTACAGATGAAATATAATTTAAGGACATCGCTACAATATATATATATATATATATATATATATATATATATATATATATATATATATATATATATATATCTTCTTCTTCTTCTTCCATCCTTAGCCATCAACCGGCAAAGCAGTATGTGGCCAGTACGCCTAGTGGCGTCTTAGGGCAACAACAAATTGATCAATCTATCGCTGTTTCCACCACGCCTAGTGGCGTCTTTGTGGAACAAAAACAGACCAAACAATCTATCTGTTCATTTTGTTCCACTGGCACTTGTCTGGTTTTTATCAGTTCCACATTAGTAATCTTATACCACTTTAATCCTTCTAATGTACACAAGTACCCATTTATGAAAGTCTGTAGCTTTTTGGTTGTTGTTTTTGTTGTTCATGTTTCAGAGCCATACAATAGGACTGACTTGACATTTCAATTTGAAGATTTTGATTTTTGGGTCCGACTTGATTTCTTTTGAGCTCCATATGTGTATGTTGTTTACTCATCACATTTTAGTTAACAAAGACTGTACCAGTATGTCTGCAAAATTTATGTGGGTCAAGATAGATGTGGGGGGCAGAATGAGAGTGCTTAATGGAGGGACGTCCTTGTTTGTCTTCAGACTTCCACATTAATGACTCGAAATAGCCAGGTAGCACTGGAAATTGCATCCTTGCAGCATGTAGAATCCTACATATATCTTGGCAGCAGTGGAGACAAGACAAAGAGTTGGAGGAACAAATAATTATATCAAAAGGCCAGTGCTCTCAAAGCAGTGGGCAGGATATGTGGAAGGTATTCTCATATGCCTCAATGGTTGTGTAACAGGATACTTTACCTACATTTTTTTTACTCTCGTTATTTAACCATGTTGTTTTTGAAGTGTTTTTTTTTTTTTATTTAACGTTTTTACATGATGAAGTAGCCAACCCTTCCATAATCAACACCTATGACATGCATGATAGAACGCAGTGTTCTTTTCTTTGCTGCCTTCTCAAGACCAATAGACTGAATAAGTATAGCCAGCAGGTTGATCTGAACATCAGTCTGAAAAAGACAGAGGTCATGACACTCAATGTTGGCAATACTGAACCAATAACAATAAGGAACCAGAAGTTAGAACAGACAGACACATTTACTTACCTCGGATGCATAGTAATACCAGATGGCTGAACAAGCAAGGACATTAACAACAGAATGAATAAAGTGAGAATAGCCTTCGCTAGTCTCAATAACATCTGGAAGTCTTTCAAGTACAGCACAAACACCAAATTAAGACTGTATGAGAGCTGTGTACTTTCTGTGCTTCTCTATGGTGTGGAATGCTTGAGAGTAACAGTAACAGAGAAGGAAATGTCGAAACTATCATCCTTCCACATAATTTGACTAAGGAAAATGATTTCTTACTGCTAGATTGAAGTGCAGATCAGAAAAGAGACAAAAATCTATGTACAAGCAAAAAAATGAGTTAACAGGCAGAAGGACACAGTCATTGCCGGTTTGAAATCAAAAGAAAGATCATTGTTAATGGGTCATCAGAACATGATAGAAAGGTGGACAGAATACACCAAGGAGCTGTATGATGATGAAAGACCAGATTTGAAGGACCAGGGCAGATATAAAAAGGACCTCCAATACTTGTGGCAGAGGCAGAGGATGCTATGCACCACATGAAGAAAGGCAAAGCTCCTGGACCAGATAATATAACTGTAGATGGAATGGAAGCTTTGGGAGACTTTGGAGTAGAAGTGATAACAAAACTCTTAAATGACATCTACAACAGTGGTCAAATACCTGATGATGTGCTAATATCCATATTTATAGCATTGCCAAAGAAACCTAGAGCCATGGAATGTGACCAAAATATTATTATGAATTATGAGAAGAGCGAGAAATAAAATTAAGAAAAATTAATATGTATATTACAAGAACATTAGTAGAAAGGTGAAGACAGATCTGAACTTGTGCCTTATAGATTACACCAAGGCATTCGACAAGGTGAAACATGAGGAAATTATAAAAATGTTAGAAAGCATGAACATTGATGGTAACGACTTGAGGATAATAAAGAACATGAACTGGCAACACACAGCAGTTGTAAGAATTAGCAGTTAAATAGGAACGAATCAGCAAGTAAAAAAGGGTGTCAGGTAGCGATGGGTACTGTCACCGGCACCATTCAATCTGTACAGGGAAAATATAAAGAGATCTCTAGAGGAATATCATTTGTTTGATGGACATAATTTAATCAACTTAAGATACGCTGATGATGTAGTCTTAATAGCAAAAAGTGAAAAGGAGCGGCAGGAAATGGTTGATACAATAGTGTGATAGACAGTGAAAATAAAGGCCTCTGCCTTTAATAGTCGTCTCAAAGAAAAGGGCTCCCCCAAAATGCACTATCAAAGTGAATAAAACAATTTTAAAACAAAGTCAATAAATTCAAATACATGGGCACATTAATAACAACAGATGGAAGATGCATCTCAGAAATATAGAGCAGACTAGCTCAAGCACAAGCAGCTTTCTATAAAATGAAGCGTATTTTATACAACAATTCATTGTTATTGTAAGTAAGAAAGAGAGTTCTTCAGTGTTATATAGAACCAATTCTTACATATGGGAGTGAGTCAGTGACAATTTATAAACAAGCAGGGGAGGCACTAGAGGCCACAGAGATGTGGTTTAACAGAAGAATGTTAAAAATACTATAGCCATATTTTCTTGACCATAGACACACTAAGGCTGATGTGGTCTGCATCACGCTGGCCGCTTTAAATTTCCTAAAGTGCTCTAGTACCCACTTCAAGAGGCTAGGTTGACCCCAGAGCCGTCTGAGGTCTGAAAAGCTAGGAAGCCAGTGCGATGATAGGAAACTCTTTACAGAGCGATACAACAGGAAGAAATCTGATCATCAGAAGGGTCCCCCCATCCAACAATTGTTTCCGCCAGATATACTCCTTTACACTCTAAGGGGGGGCGGGCCCACTTGGGTCATGACTCCCAAGCGTCTCAGCCTCCTGTTGTCTTGTATCAAAAATGAACCCATTTCACTTATGGTAGCAACTTTAAAATCCACAAACTCCGCCAGCCATGGAGGCAGTTGTGAAAGTAACAAAGAGAAGACAAATTATTCCGTTTGTTCCGTCACACATCACAACTAAGGACACACACTGAGACCACTGCGCAAAGCGACAAGTCTAGCCACTGCACGCCAGCCACTGAAATTCTGTGCCTGACACCCCTTATAATAAACGCCGCCTGTTGTCCCTCAGTCACAGCCCTTTCACTAGTACCACCAAAAAACTCAGCTTATTGTGGACTTAGAAAAATGTTGGTGTTTTCTGAACTGCAGCGTTTATTGTCACGATTTCCATTGCCCATTGCTGATGTTCCACAGCCAGCCTGATGCCTTTTCGGCAGTTTCACTAAGCCTCTTCAGTGCCCTTGTTCTCGAATGTCCCCTCAGCCTCATCAGTTTCAATAAATCATACACTGATGCAGCCACAAGCCCTCTTGCGCCCACTTCAACAACCATGACCCTTGCAGTGAACCCATCGTGTCTCAGATCCGTGGCCAGATCACTATACTTGGCCGCTTTGAATGAATGTTGCTCGTCTAATCTGGATTCAAATGGCCCGGTCAGTTCAATCAGTATGACCTGAAGCATTGCTGAAGAATGAAGCACTATATCCGGCCGTCTCCGTGATTTTTTGATACTCTCTGGATATACCCCTCATCCAGGTAGGTCTACCGCCATCTCCTAGTCATTTGCACAGTCAAGAAGAGATGTTAAACTGCTACCAGGTTTACTCGGTTTGGGGTGTGCTGACTTTCCTGCCCTCAGAAAGTATGTATTTGTGGTGCTTGGCCTGGGTTTGCTATTCGCCTTCATCCTTGCTAGATCTATTGTCGCAGCAAGCTCATTTAGCACTTTGTTACGGCGCCAAGTGTATCACCCTTGCCCTAATGACACCTTACATGCTGAGAGCACTAATTCAAGTGTCTGCCTCCCCTGGTACAGGGGGGACTGCTCATCATCCGACTTTCCCCATTTCACAAGGTTGGTGGCCGACGGCAGCAGGTCATACATTGATCTAACAAACGAAGCTGAGCCTAAGAGGTGCCATATGCCATATATCATTCCATGGGACCTCTGCAGGGCTTTTTCCCATGTAGTCCATTGGCCTTGTTGGACCTGCTGCACTGCTTTTTGCAACCTCTTATCATTCTCAGCTCCTCGTATCTCCTGAACTACCATGTCTCTGCGCTCCCTGCTTGATGCCTTGGACCACCAGCGAATGTCTCCATGACCAAATCCCCATCTACTCATTGTGTGTATCCGATTACCTCCCTCAGTTTGAGTGACTCTTGGGCAGCATCAACAGCTTCTTCCACTCTCCACTTCCTTTCCATTTTCAGTGTGGGCTGAATGGAATTAACCGCGTCATCAGCTGACTCGTGTAGCATCATTGCAAGCCTTGCCTTTCCAACTTTGTACTCTTCAACAACTGACTTGAAGGGAAGCAGAAGTTTTGACTTTTTGCAGTACAGTGCTACATCTGACAGACCTGGTGGTACCCCTAGCCATTTTCTCATGAACTTGTTGACCTTCAGCTCTATAGCTTCCACTGTGCTTGTGCTTATTTTATATATAAGCAGTGGCCACAGCAACTTCGGTATCAACATGAACTGGAGGCACCACAGTTTGAACTTTCCCAGGAGTCTGCTTTGGTCTATGATCTGTAATCCTCTGTCTGCCATTTCTATATTCTGTTGTACTGCCTTAGAGTCTTTTAATGAGGCATCATACACCCTGCCAAGACTTTTAACAGGTTCCTCAATGACAGTAGGGATTCTTTGGTTGGAAACCATGAATATGACCTCTGCTATCTTCCCTTTCCTGACTGATTGGCTTCTCGACTTCTTGGGTTTGAAGCTCATTCTGCACCAGCTGACTAGTTCATCCAGGCATGCTAACATCCTTCGGGCCTGATGTGCATCTGATGTCAGAATTGTTGTGTCATCCATGAATGCTTTGAGCGGTGGCATGTGACACATTCCACCGAGCTTTGGACCTATAGCCATTCCTTCAGCCGCACAGTAGAGACAACATTTACACAACCACCCCCCGGTAGAATGAGACAGTAGAGACAACATTTACACAACCACCCCCCCGGTAGAATGAGACAGTAGAGACAACATTTACACAACCACCCCCCGGTAGAATGAGACAGTAGAGACAACATTTACACAACCACCCCCCGGTAGAATGAGACAGTAGAGACAACATTTACACAACCACCCCCGGTAGAATGAGACAGTAGAGACAACATTTACACAACCACCCCCCGGTAGAATGAGACAGTAGAGACAACATTTACACAACCACCCCCCGGTAGAATGAGACAGTAGAGACAACATTAACACAACCATCCCCCGGTAGAATGAGACAGTAGAGACAACATTTACACAACCACCCCCCGGTAGAATGAGACAGTAGAGACAACATTTACACAACCACCCCCCGGTAGAATGAGACAGTAGAGACAACATTTACACAACCACCCCCCGGTAGAATGAGACAGTAGAGACAACATTTACACAACCACCCCCCCGGTAGAATGAGACAGTAGAGACAACATTTACACAACCCCCCCCCCCCCCCCGGTGGAATGAGACAGTAGAGACAACATTTACACAACCACCCCCCGGTAGAATGAGACAGTAGAGACAACATTTACACAACCACCCCCGGTAGAATGAGACAGTAGAGACAACATTTACACAACCCCCCCCCCCCCCCCGGTAGAATGAGACAGTAGAGACAACATTTACACAACCACCCCCGGTAGAATGAGACAGTAGAGACAACATTTACACAACCACCCCCCAGTAGAATGAGACAGTAGAGACAACATTTACACAACCACCCCCTGGTAGAATGAGACAGTAGAGACAACATTTACACAACCACCCCATGGTAGAATGAGACAGTAGAGACAACATTTACACAACCCCCTCCCCCCGTAGAATGAGACAGTAGAGACAACATTTACACAACCACCCCCCCGGTAGAATGAGACAGTAGAGACAACATTTACACAACCACCCCCCGGTAGAATGAGACAGTAGAAACAACATTTACACAACCCCCCCCCCCCCCCCCGGTAGAATGAGACAGTAGAGACAACATTTACACAACCACCCCCGGTAGAATGAGACAGTAGAGACAACATTTACACAACCACCCCCCAGTAGAATGAGACAGTAGAGACAACATTTACATAACCACCCCCTGGTAGAATGAGACAGTAGAGACAACATTTACACAACCACCCCCCGGTAGAATGAGACAGTAGAGACAACATTTACACAACCACCCCCCAGTAGAATGAGACAGTAGAGACAACATTTACACAACCACCCCCCGGTAGAATGAGACAGTAGAGACAACATTTACACAACCACCCCCCGGTAGAATGAGATAGTAGAAACAACATTTACACAACCACCCCCCAGTAGAATGAGACAGTAGAGACAACATTTACACAACCACCTCCCGGTAGAATGAGACAGTAGAGACAACATTTACACAACCACCACCTGGTAGAATGAGACAGTAGAGACAACATTTACACAACCACCCCCCGGTAGAATGAGACAGTAGAGACAACATTTACACAACCACCCCCCGGTAGAATGAGACAGTAGAGACAACATTTACACAACCACCCCCTGGTAGAATGAGACAATAGAGACAACATTTACACAACCACCCCCCGGTAGAATGAGACAGTAGAGACAACATTTACACTACCACCCCCCAGTAGAATGAGACAGTAGAGACAACATTTACACAACCACCCCCCAGTAGAATGAGACAGTAGAGACAACATTTACACAACCACTCTTGGTGGAATGAGACAGTAGAGACAACATTTACACAACCACCACCCCCCCCCCCCCCCCCCCCCCCCCCCCCCCCCGGTAGAATGAGACAGTAGAGACAACATTTACACAACCACCCCCGGTGGAATGAGACAGTAGAGACAACATTTACACAACCACCCCCTGGTAGAATAAGACAGTAGAGACAACATTTACACAACCACCCCCGGTAGAATGAGACAGTAGAGACAACATTTACACAACCACCCCACGGTAGAATGAGACAGTAAAGACAACATTTACACAACCACCCCCCGGTAGAATGAGACAGTAGAGACAACATTTACACAACCACCCCCCGGTAGAATGAGACAGTAGAGACAACATTTACACAACAACCCCCCGGTAGAATGAGACAGTAGAGACAACATTTACACAACCACCCCCCGGTAGAATGAGACAGTAGAGACAACATTTACACAACCACCCCCCGGTAGAATGAGACAGTAGAGACAACATTTACACAACCACCCCCCGGTAGAATGAGACAGTAGAGACAACATTTACACAACCACCCCCCGGTAGAATGAGACAGTAGAGACAACATTTACACAACCCCCCCCCAGTAGAATGAGACAGTAGAGACAACATTTAAACAACCACTTCGGTAGAATGAGACAGTAGAGACATCATTTACACACCCCCCCCCCCCCCCCCCGTTGAATGAGACAGTAGAGACAACATTTACACAAGCCCCCCCCCCCCCCCCGTTGAATGAGACAGTAGAGACAACATTTATACAACCACCCCCCAGTAGAATGAGACAGTAGAGACAACATTTACACAACCACCCCGCGGTAGAATGAGACAGTAGAGACAAAATTTACACAACCACCCCCCAGTAGAATGAGACAGTAGAGACAACATTTACACAACCACCCCCCGGTAGAATGAGACAGTAGAGACAACATTTACACAACCACCCCCCAGTAGAATGAGACAGTAGAGACAACATTTACACAACCACCCCCCGGTAGAATGATACAGTAGAGACAACATTTACACAACCACCCCCCAGTAGAATGAGACAGTAGAGACAACATTTACACAACCACCCCCGGTAGAATGAGACAGTAGAGACAACATTTACACAACCACCCCCCGGTAGAATGAGACAGTAGAGACAACATTTACACAACCACCCCCCAGTAGAATGAGACAGTAGAGACAACATTAACACAACCACCCCCCGGTAGAATGAGACAGTAGAGACAACATTTACACAACCACCCCCCGGTAGAATGAGACAGTAGAGACAACATTTACACAACCACCCCCCGGTAGAATGAGACAGTAGAGACAACATTTACACAACCACCCCCGGTAGAATGAGACAGTAGAGACAACATTTACACAACCACCCCCCCCCCGGTGGAATGAGACAGTAGAGACAACATTTACACAACCACCTCCCGGTAGAATGAGACAGTAGAGACAGCATTTACACAACCACCCCCGGTAGAATGAGACAGTAGAGACAACATTTACACAACAACCCCCCAGTAGAATGAGACAGTAGAGACAACATTTACATAACCACCCCCTGGTAGAATGAGACAGTAGAGACAACATTTACACAACCACCCCCCGGTAGAATGAGACAGTAGAGACAACATTTACACAACCACCCCCCAGTAGAATGAGACAGTAGAGACAACATTTACACAACCACCCCCCGGTAGAATGAGACAGTAGAGACAACATTTACACAACCACCCCCCGGTAGAATGAGATAGTAGAGACAACATTTACACAACCACCCCCCAGTAGAATGAGACAGTAGAGACAACATTTACACAACCACCTCCCGGTAGAATGAGACAGTAGAGACAACATTTACACAACCACCACCTGGTAGAATGAGACAGTAGAGACAACATTTACACAACCACCCCCCGGTAGAATGAGACAGTAGAGACAACATTTACACAACCACCCCCCGGTAGAATGAGACAGTAGAGACAACATTTACACAACCACCCCTGGTAGAATGAGACAGTAGAGACAACATTTACACAACCACCCCCCGGTAGAATGAGACAGTAGAGACAACATTTACACTACCACCCCCCAGTAGAATGAGACAGTAGAGACAACATTTACACAACCACCCCCCGGTAGAATGAGACAGTAGAGACAACATTTACACAACCACCCCTTGGTGGAATGAGACAGTAGAGACAACATTTACACAACCACCCCCCCCCACCCCCCCGGTAGAATGAGACAGTAGAGACAACATTTACACAACCACCCCCGGTGGAATGAGACAGTAGAGACAACATTTACACAACCACCCCCTGGTAGAATGAGACAGTAGAGACAACATTTACACAACCACCCCCGGTAGAATGAGACAGTAGAGACAACATTTACACAACCACCCCACGGTAGAATGAGACAGTAAAGACAACATTTACACAACCACCCCCCGGTAGAATGAGACAGTAGAGACAACATTTGCACAATCACTCCCGGTAGAATGAGACAGTAGAGACAACATTTACACAACCACCCCCCGGTAGAATGAGACAGTAGAGACAACATTTACACAACCACCCCCCGGTAGAATGAGACAGTAGAGACAACATTTACACAACCACCCCCCGGTAGAATGAGACAGTAGAGACAACATTTACACAACAACCCCCGGTAGAATGAGACAGTAGAGACAACATTTACACAACCACCCCCCGGTAGAATGAGACAGTAGAGACAACATTTACACAACCACCCCCCGGTAGAATGAGACAGTAGAGACAACATTTACACAACCACCCCCCGGTAGAATGAGACAGTAGAGACAACATTTACACAACCACCCCCCGGTAGAATGAGACAGTAGAGACAACATTTACACAACCACCCCCCAGTAGAATGAGACAGTAGAGACAACATTTAAACAACCACTTCGGTAGAATGAGACAGTAGAGACATCATTTACACAACCACCCCCCCCCCCCCGTTGAATGAGACAGTAGAGACAACATTTACACAGCCCCCCCCCCCCCCCCCCGTTGAATGAGACAGTAGAGACAACATTTATACAACCACCCCCCAGTAGAATGAGACAGTAGAGACAACATTTACACAACCACCCCCCGGTAGAATGAGACAGTAGAGACAAAATTTACACAACCACCCCCCCAGTAGAATGAGACAGTAGAGACAACATTTACACAACCACCCCCCGGTAGAATGAGACAGTAGAGACAACATTTACACAACCACCCCCCGGTAGAATGAGACAGTAGAGACAACATTTACACAACCACCCCCCGGTAGAATGATACAGTAGAGACAACATTTATACAACCACCCCCCGGTAGAATGAGACAGTAGAGACAACATTTACACAACCACCCCCCGGTAGAATGAGACAGTAGAGACAACATTTACACAACCACCCCCCGGTAGAATGAGACAGTAGAGACAACATTTACACAACCACCACCCCCCGGTAGAATGAGACAGTAGAGACAACATTAACACAACCACCCCCCGGTAGAATGAGACAGTAGAGACAACATTTACACAACCACCCCCCGGTAGAATGAGACAGTAGAGACAACATTTACACAACCACCCCCCGGTAGAATGAGACAGTAGAGACAACATTTACACAACCACCCCCCGGTAGAATGAGACAGTAGAGACAACATTTACACAACCACCCCCCGGTAGAATGAGACAGTAGAGACAACATTTACACAACCACCCCCCGGTAGAATGAGACAGTAGAGACAACATTTACACAACCACCCCCCGGTAGAATGAGACAGTAGAGACAACATTTACCCAACCACTCCTGTAGAATGAGACAGTAGAGACATCATTTACACAACCACCCAATGGTAGAGTGAGACAGTAGAGACAACATTTACACAACTACTCCCCGGTGGAATGAGACAGTAGAGACAACATTAACACAACCACCCCCCGGTAGAATGAGACAGTAGAGACAACATTAACACAACCACCCCCCGGTAGAATGAGACAGTAGAGACAACATTTACACAACCACCCCCCGGTAGAATGAGACAGTAGAGACAACATTTACGCAACCACCCCCCGGTAGAATGAGACAGTAGAGACAACATTTACACAACCACCCCCCGGTAGAATGAGACTGTTACGTGCAGTCTTTGATATCTTACAATATTATACATTGGTATACTTGTTATGTTTGCAAATATTTTGTAAACAAAATAGATATTTTTTAGTGCTTAAGGGAAAGTCATTATTGAGTTACTTCCCTTGAAAGTTGTGCCGTCTCTTTCGATCGAACTCCGCGGATGAATCAAGTTTTACTGCAATTTATTCTTTGTTTGGGTAGTAATAGATTGTTCTTGCTTCAGAATATCTATGGCCTGAATTTATGTGTATTGTTTGTCTGTGTAGGACGAATCTGTCTTATATCTGTATAACTTTACATATCTAAGTCGAACTATATGTTCTGTTGTCTCTAGAGAGGTCAAAGGCTGTTCGGCGGATGTGTCGCGAGAGAGGTGTGTTTTGGCTTCGCCCTGATGATGGGCTGTGTTTTTCTATGTCGGCTTGATGCCGGGAAAAAAGTGATCTCAGTGGTTTTTGGGGAAAGTGATAGTCGTCTAGACCTATCGTGTATGCTTTACCCCAGTGTTCATTCTTATTGCCAAGGAATGGCAAAATCATATTTCTGAAAACCAAGGTATAAAGATACTCTTTTGAACTCTCGTACGAAGCCACCGTTTTTCGATAGGGATGATTTGTACGTCTGAGAGGATACATCTAACTAGATGAAAAAAACGATTCTGATTCCTAGCAGCACTATATCCTGTAGAATGCAGTCAATTGTTCATGATCAAATCTACAGAGCAATGAAATGTTTAATGAATGACTAACTTTAGGACAGATTCATTATCTGGAACCAAACATGTAGTTACTTTCAAGAAGAGAAAAGGGATGCCCGTATTATCGCTTGATTAGTCCAGAGATCACTGCTACACATGAGAACCCATTGCTAGCGGTTCAATATAATTATATGGAAAAATCTGTGCTGGACATTATGTTAAGGAATCTTCGCTAGACGAGATTAGGTCTAGAAGCCATCTTGGATATTGTTTATAATCTGACGTGCTTTGTCAGTAAACTCAGTTGATATATATATATATGGGCAATACTGAGTGCTTGGCTACTGACAGTCCATTATACTATTATTCTACATGAGTGCCCATGTAACATAACATTGCAAGACCATTTATCCACTGTACCATGATGTATTATGCCAACCTGTGATTTGTCACTATCTGTGCTGTCGAGTGTGTACGTCCAATTAAACTTTAGTAAAGGTACACAGTCGTTGCTGACCTTTGGCTTCCAGCACACACCCATCATTAACACCACTGATTGCTGGGATTGTAGCACTGGTTTGTGTACACTACAGTGGAGCAAACAACACCATAGACTTATCAACTGGTGGACCAGCTTTCTGGGTTTGACCTCGCAGAAGTTCAGAAGTCAACAGATTACCGATACCAGACCGTTTCCTGTGGCTGATACGACACACTTGCAGTATTGGTTTGCTCTTTGTCAACACTTCGTCACGTGACCTGTCAAGTGAATGCAGTATGTAGTTCAGCGTTGTTGACATTTTTACATTAGACATTACAGAGTTTCACAGAACAGTTGGATCAATTCTTGTCAATGTTAACAGGAAGACAGTATTATTGAACTAAGAAGTCCTATTTTCATCGATGGATCTTCTTGTTTTCTATATATGAACTTTAATATTTAAGGCCAAAATATATATTTCAATAAAGTGGCAGTTTATTTATTTTACAAGAATAACTTTGCCATTACTGTAAAACTGAGCCTATTTTGCAACACATTACACACATGATATATGTATTTATGATATGTTACATGTTATTTGTTTGTATAGTATGTTAGTTTATATGTCAGCGGGTTGTGTTTAAGGTTGGGCAGCGTCCTCACAACAGAATATCCCACGTCATAGAGGGTCCGTTGTGGGCGTTTTCTATAGGTGCAATTTTCTTGATTGAAAATTTGCTTGCGACAACTGTTGCTTTTGTGTTAGCTGTGAAGTCTGTAATTATTGTTATTTTTGTAATATTTCTTTGTTCTTTAGTTTTGTTCTGAATTGTTTGTAAATTTGTTGGTCTACCCTTTTCTATCTTTCAGTTCTATTCACAATTTATATTCATATACTGTGACGTCATTTGTGTTGTTATTCTTTGCAGATTCAGTGATTATTTTCATTGATTTCCCTATTTGATTTATTTTGATTTCTGCAAACGTTTTCGTATTGTCAGTCCTATTTGTACTTTATGTATTCTGTTGGTTGACATATGTTTTATATAGGTATATTTCATAAGACACTATTACCTGTGCACTGCACTTGGATTATGGTATAAACCAGTACCTGATTATTATTACTGTTATACAAGACCTTATTAAGGCTTGTGACCCACAGATATTGGGATAGTATACTGATTAATCAAGTCATTAAGAACTTGTGGTATTATTATTGTTTCAGGTGATTAGTATTATTGTTAGACACCATGTCTACATTAGAATACTTCATTATACAAGGGAAAGCCCTTGATAAGACTGGTCAACAATTAGAAGAATGGGCAGTTGCTCAATATGACAAAGCATTAGCTGCAGAAGAGAGAAAAGCTGCTGCAGAAGAGAGAAAAGCTTTGGCTGAAGAGAAAAGATTAGAAAGAGAAGCTGAGGCTGCTGCTGAACAAAAGAAATTGCAGATGCAGCTGGAGCAAAGGAGATTTGAAGCTGAACAAAAAAAATTAGAAAGAGAAGCTGCTGCTGAACAAAAAAGATTAGATAGGGAAGCTGAACAAAAAAGATTAGACAGAGAGGCTGAAGAAAAAAAAGCAATAAGAGAACATGAATTTGAGTTAGAGAAATTGAGATTGACAAGTATGATTAATGTTAATCAGGCATCTAGTGGTAATGGTAAACCTTCTACTTACAAGGTTAAGGTTCCACCGTTCAATCAGTCCAGTGACGATATTACATTCTGGCTGGATAGATTTGAACGTTCTTGTCGTACACATAATGTGGATAAATCACAATACGCTAATCAATTAGCAGAAAACTTGAAAGGTGAATCTTTGACTAGATTATGCCTTGTAGGAGAAGCAGATAAGGATAATTATGATGTCATTAGGGCGGCTTTGATAAAAAAATACCAGCTAAGTGAGGAAAGCTATCGCCTTTTGTTTAAGACGATGGTGCCTGAGACAGGTGTAGAATTCTCAGAATTCACTGCAAAGGCACGTCTCACAGTTGATCGTTGGATTGAGCTTTCCAAAACAGAAAAAACGTATGAAGGACTTATGGATTTGTTGCTCATAGATAAGATTATGTCATGTGTTAACAAACCATTCCTGGAATTTATACATGAGCGTAAACCCAAATCTCTAAAGGAAATGGAAGAATATTGTTCCCAATATGTCACTGCACACCCCGACGTGACTTTTGGCAACACTAAGATTAAGGAGGGTATGCCAGTTGCTTCAGCAACACCATACAATCCCAATTATTCACACAGATTTCAGGGACCTCAAAACAGATTTGATAAAAAAGGTAACCATAATAGTTATCAAAACCAAGGTAACCAATCATTTCAGGGTTCTTCTTCAAAGAACTGGAGACGAGCTGATAGCTCTCGACACAGGGGTGGTCATAATTATAGAAATTTCCGTAGAGGAAGTAATTATAGAAACTATCAGGGTTATCCGTCTTGGAGTCAACAAGATCATAATTACAGAGATACTCATTATAATGAATATGATAATGGTAACCAAGGGAACTATGACTCAAACCCAAATAGGGGTTACAATAGAGGTAACAATAACTGCAGAGGTGATAATAACCGAGGTAGATCTCAAAACAAAAGACATAAACCACATTTTCAGGCAAACTCTGCACAACAAGAGTCCCATGAAGCCTATAAACAGAGTAAAGATAATAATGATGCTAGTAATATGGCATGTGCCGCTTTTGATTTTGGGAGAGCATCTCAGTGCCCCCAATGCAAAACGTTATTTGAGCCAACCACAGTGTCTACTTTAAGCTGTGGCCATCCTCTTCCTGCTCTTCCGGCATCAGTCGCGCATGATGGAAGAGGTTCTCTTGTCTTACATAAGGGTTTAGTGAATAACAATCAAGTCTCTGTGCTATTTGATTCTGGATGCACCACAATTGGTGTTAGGCAGTCACTCGTAGATCCTTCCCGTGCCACTGGACAAGTAGTCAAATGTGTAACATTTGGCGGCACATTAGAGAAATACTCTGCTGCTATCATTAGGATTGCTACTCCTTTCTTTACAGGAGATGTACACGCATGTCTTCTCCCGAATCCGATCGCTGACCTCATCATCGGTCCCATTCATGGAGTCAAAGAATGCACTCCGCAACAAATTTCCACGTGGGAAAGGCAAAACATGCAGATTGCTAACGCTGTAGTCACTAGAGCTCAGGCTCTTAATATGCCTCAAACTTCATCTACTGAAGATAATGAAGTGCATAACCAAGATGATCCCTTGGTAATTTCTCGTGACTCGTTTATAAAACAGCAAGAAGATGATCCCACTCTGAAGAAATTCTTCATTCTTGCAACTAAAGGTGATCCGAATAAAGACACAAGTCGTAAATCGTGAATTACAAAGAAGAATGGCGTACTTGTACGTATGGTTCAAGACTCTATTACGTCAAGTCATTCTCAAATCCTGGTTCCCAAGAATTTGAGAGTTAAAATTTTGCAGCACGCTCACGACTCTCAGTGTGCTGGACACATGGGTTTTTCCCGTACTAAGTCAAGAGTCCTTGCGGCTTTCTTTTGGCCATTGGTAAACAAGGACATACGGATTTATTGTCGATCTTGTAAAGTATGTCAGGAAGTTAACTCTTAGTATACGAGCGGCCTTTCTAGACTACCATTACAGATTTTGCAATAAATAATTTATTTATAAAGATAACATAAGTATTATATATCAAAATGTGAAGAAATGAAACCCCTATATCATGCATGTAACTAAATTGTTCAGTGGTTTTAAACATGCATTCAGCTATAAATTTTCGCTATTGACGGGGATCGATCATCGGCCTCTCTAGAAGGCCGCTCGTACACTAAGAGTTAAATCCAAAGGTCCACGGCATGCTGCACCCATTCAGGCGGCGGACATTCCTATTCGGCCGTTTCAAAAAATGGCCATAGACATTATTGGTCCATTTAAGATCAAGTCTGCCAGATGACATCAGTTTATCTTGACATGTGTTGATATGTGCACACGTTGGCCAGAGGCTATTCCTCTGAAGAGCATTACTACTGCTGATATTGCAGATGCTCTTTGGCTTATATTTTCTCGTTTGGGTTTCCCCGGAGAGATATTGTCAGACCATGGCACCCAACTAATATCAGATACCATGTCTCAAGTAATGTCTACTCTGCAGATAGATAGATCTTTAAGTAGTATCTACCATCCAATGTCTAATGGTATGGTCGAACGCCTTAATAGAACACTTAAAAACTTACTAGGGAAGAAAACTGAGGATCATCCTCAAGACTGGGACAGAGTTTTACCTGCGGCCCTCTTCGCTTACAGAGAGGTACCCAATGAACATACAGGATTTTCTCCCTTTGAACTCGTCTTTGGCGCGCGTCCGCGTGGCCCTATGTCGTTGCTTCACGATCTCATAACATCTGACAATATTGACGATGACACAAAGTCATCCTACGAATATGTCATCGCGTTGAGACAAAAGATTATCGAAGCATGCAAATTAGCAACTTCTTCTTCTGAATTTGCGAAACAGAAGGCAAGGCAATTTGCCAATAAGAAGAGATGCTTACGACAACTTTGTCCTGGTGACAAAGCATTTGTATTACTACCTTGTAGGGAAAACAGATTACTTATTTCTTGGAAAGGTCCGTACGATATAATATCGAAAATTTCCGATGTCGACTATATTGTCGATATTGATGGGAAGCATAAAACCTTCCACATCAATATGCTTACTGAATTCCATGAACGTCCGGATTATTTGCAACCCATTTTCCAAGCAACGGACGATTCTCCAGTACAACATGGTCATTACTCATCACTGTCCGTGATACAGGATGAGGAAACAAGTTTTTTCAGATGTAAATCTTCCTCTTCCAATGATCCCACTTCATTCTAGTGAATCATGGAAGAACGTTACTGTCTCTCCTGATTTGTCTCTAGGAGAACAGCGACAAGTTTCAACTATGTTGCAAACATTTCAGGATGTACTCACTGACATCCCTGGACAAACGAATGTCATTGAACATGACATTGTTCTAACTGACCATACTCCTATTAGGGTTAGACCTTATCCTATACCTATACATTTTCAAGCACAGGTCGAGAAAGAGTTGGATGAGATGATAGATTTGAAAATAATCGAACCATCCACCTCTGCATATTCTTCGCCGATGGTTATTGTGCGTAAAAAAGACAATAACATACGTCTTTGCGTTGACTATCGAAAATTGAATCAGGTAACGAAGTTCGATGCTGAACCTATGCCTTTACTGGAAGAACTACTTACTCGACTCTCCAAATCTCATTTTTTTTCACTAAACTTGATTTGTCTAAAGGATATTGGCAAGTTCCTTTATCTGAACGCGCCAAACCTCTCACGGCTTTTTCAACACCTAGAGGTTTGTTCCAATGGAATTTTATGCCTTTCGGTCTTATGAACGCACCAGCTACATTCGTACGCATGATGCGCCGAATCCTATCTTATCGGTCAGATGTCATTGCATATCTTGACGACATCTGTCTTTTCAGCGATACTTGGGAAGATCACTATTCAGGGTTAGATGAATTGCTGTCTACTTTGCGCGAGCACAACCTGACAGCGAAACCCTCTAAAGCCTATATTGGTTTTAGCGAAATTTCTTTCCTAGGCCACCGAGTTGGTCATGGTTTCCTAAAGACAGAGGACCATAATACTAGTAAGATACTTAACATCTCAATCCCTAAGACTAAAAAACAGGTGAGAAGTCTGTTAGGTCTTATTCAATTTTATGGCAGATTCATTCAGAATCTATCCTCTATCTGTGGTGGGGCGCCGTTCGAATATATTTTGTGTTCGTTTATTATTATTATAGGTAAATTGCTACCCCTGTCCACAGTTAATATATATTTGATTGCTCCAGCGGTCGCTCATAGTACTGCTCGTTATCCCGTTACATCCCGGGTAAAATCTCTCACTTTTCATAGTTTTGTTCCCTCTATCACAACACGCATACAGGTTCTCTACCTGACCAATGAGGAACTAAAACAGTCTTCTTTTTAAAACGAATTCGACATCTTTTAATAACTGAAATTCTTTGTAGCATGCATACTCGTTATTCATGATTAATCCTTATTTATTAATTTTCTCCGTACATATTACTTTTAATTCAAGAGTATTCATGCTCTTGTACAAACCCTCTCCTGTCAGAAGGTACACACTTCGTAGTAGGTCCATACTGGAACTTAAAAAGAAAACACAGCCAAAAACCACAGCTGTCACAAAGTGCAAGGTTTTACTTCACCTTGGCCATACACATATTACACAAACTCTGACGTCATTTTCCGGTGCGCCTCATTTTCAATAAATATCCCAAATAGTGCCGCATTTATCAGCACCAACTCAAACTCAATAAATCTAACATGTGGTGTGCATGGGCAGACACCACATATTTCATGGCACCTCTTTCAACACTTCTAAAGAAAGGTTCGCCTAATGTGGTCCACTGGTCTCAGGAATGCCAATGCTCTCTGGATAAGATTAAAACATTGTTTTCAACACCACCTATTTTAGTGCTACCCACTAAAGATAAAACATTTGTTCTTCGTAGTGACGCTTCATCCACTGGGATTGGAGCGGCACTAATGCAAGAGTACTCTGGAACTCTGCATCCTGTAATGTATATTTCCAGAAAACTTAATGCGGCAGAAAGGAATTATTCGGTTTTAGACCGTGAGCTATTAGCTATGGTTTGGTCGATCCTCAAACTACAGAGATTCCTTCTGGGCGCACATTTCATAGTAGAAACCGACCAAAAAGCTCTTACTGCTATACAGAGTAAGAATTTGAAGAGCTCGAGGTCTACTCGATATGCAGTTGCTCTTCAACCTTTTCATTTCTCTGTGCGAGCTATTCGTGGATCAGATAATGTGATGGCAGACATTCTGTCAAGATGCCCACATGATTCCACATAACTATTAGGGCTTAGACTTCTTGATATGTCTAGTTCTATAGTAGTTCCTTTTCTATATCATGATAGATACACATTTGTAATTTAATAATATGATGATTGTATCACTACATAGCGGTTCATTGATGTTTATTCACCGCTGTGCTTTGATGATTTTTTCTTCATAAATCATAAATGTAAGATATCTAATACGAAATGATGGTATGAATTTTTTTAGGCATCGTGTAATTGCCAGAATTGTATTATACTTTGATGACACCTTCCTGGAAAAATATACTTATAGAGAAATAATTTCTCTCAGTTTATGAGACACATTCTCACCAGTCGCTCCATAAGTCGACTTAGCCTCATATTAGGCGTTATATGTATTCCTGATATTTTCATCTGCGCATTATTCATGCGTTGTGAGCCTATTGTACGTTGCTCCTAGATGTATTTCAAAAAAAAAAAAAAAAAAATGTTCAATTTTTTTTTTTCCCGGGAGGTGTGGTAAGACTGTTACGTGCAGTCTTTGATATCTTACAATATTATACATTGGTATACTTGTTATGTTCGCAAATATTTTGTAAACAAAATAGATATTTTTTAGTGCTTAAGGGAAAGTCATTATTGAGTTACTTCCCTTGAAAGTTGTGCCGTCTCTTTCGATCGAACTCCGCGGATGAATCCATTTTACTGCGATTTATTCGTTGTTTGGGTAGTAATAGATTGTTCTTGCTTCAGAATATCTATGGCCTGAATTTATGTGTATTGTTTGTCTGTGTAGGACGAATCTGTCTTATATCTGTATAACTTTACATATCTAAGTCGAACTATATGTTCTGTTGTCTCTAGAGAGGTCAAAGGCTGTTCGGCGGATGTGTCGCGAGAGAGGTGTGTTTTGGCTTCGCCCTGATGATGGGCTGTGTTTTTTTTCTATGTCGGCTTGATGCCGGGAAAAAAGTGATCTCAGTGGTTTTTGGGGAAAGTGATAGTCGTCTAGACCTATCGTGTATGCTTTACCCCAGTGTTCATTCTTATTGCCAAGGAATGGCAAAATCATATTTCTGAAAACCAAGGTATAAAGATACTCTTTTGAACTCTCGTACGAAGCCACCGTTTTTCGATAGGGATGATTTGTACGTTTGAGAGGATACATCTAACTAGATGAAAAAAAAACGATTCTGATTCCTAGCAGCACTATATCCTGTAGAATGCAGTCAATTGTTCATGATCAAATCTACAGAGCAATGAAATGTTTAATGAATGACTAACTTTAGGACAGATTCATTATCTGTATCCAAACGTGAGTGACAGCTCACGAGTGAAGCCATCTGGAACCAAACATGTAGTGACTTTCAAGAAGAGAAAAGGGATGCCCGTATTATCGCTTGATTAGTCCAGAGATCACTGCTACACATGAGAACCCATTGCTAGCGGTTCAATATAATTATATGGAAAAATCTGTGCTGGACATTATGTTAAGGAATCTTCGCTAGACGAGATTAGGTCTAGAAGCCATCTTGGATATTGTTTATAATCTGACGTGCTTTGTCAGTAAACTCAGTTGATATATATATATGGGCAATACTGAGTGCTTGGCTACTGACAGTCCATTATACTATTATTCTACATGAGTGCCCATGTAACATAACATTGCAAGACCATTTATCCACTGTACCATGATGTATTATGCCAACCTGTGATTTGTCACTATCTGTGCTGTCGAGTGTGTACGTCCAATTAAACTTTAGTAAAGGTACACAGTCGTTGGTGTCGATGACTTCCAGCCATACGTGAGTGTGAGAAAAGAACATTTGTCAACACCACGAACTCTTCCTATCATTCGCACATTATACACTCCATCTATGTCTACACACCACTGCGTAGGTCAAGTTGACATTCCATACTCGAACCACGAGCAACACAACAACACAGTATTTAACTCTGGTGATGTTCGAGCGAGCTTCAGATTTCTCAGCATGTCTCTTGCTCAGGGCAAGGGTCTTGTATTAAGAGTTTATCAACTGATGATGATGATGTCTGCTTCCATCCACTTATATTTATCATTTGGTGGACATCATTAATAAGAAAAAGATTCTTATCAGAGACAGTAGAGACAACATTTACACAACCACCCCCCGGTGGAATGAGACAGTAGAGACAACATTTACACAACCACCTCCCGGTAGAATGAGACAGTAGAGACAACATTTACACAACCACCCCCGGTAAAATGAGACAGTAGAGACAACATTTACACAACCACCCCCCGGTGGAATGAGACAGTAGAGACAACATTTACACAACCACCTCCCGGTAGAATGAGACAGTAGAGACAACATTTACACAACCACCCCCCGGTAGAATTAGACAGTAGAGACAACATTTACACAACCACCCCCCAGTAGAATGAGACAGTAGAGACAACATTTACACAACCACCCCCCGGTAGAATGAGACAGTAGAGACAACATTTACACAACCACCCCCCAGAAGAATGAGACAGTAGAGACAACATTTACACAACCACCCCCCAGTAGAATGAGACAGTAGAGACAACATTTACACAACCACCCCCCGGAAGAATGAGACAGTAGAGACAACATTTACACAACCACCCCCCGGTAGAATGAGACAGTAGAGACAACATTTACACAACCACGCCCCAGTAGAATGAGACAGTAGAGACAACATTTACACAACCACCCCCCGGTAGAATGAGACAGTAGAGACAACATTTACACAACCACCCCCCGGTAGAATGAGACAGTAGAGACAACATTTACACAACCACCCCCGGTAGAATGAGACAGTAGAGACAACATTTACACAACCACCCCCCGGTAGAATGAGACAGTAGAGACAACATTTACACAACCACCCCCCGGTAGAATGAGACAGTAGAGACAACATTTACACAGCCACCCCCCAGTAGAATGAGACAGTAGAGACAACATTTACACAACCACCCCCCGGTAGAATGAGACAGTAGAGACAACATTTACACAACCATCCCTTGGTGGAATGAGACAGTAGAGACAACATTTACACAACCACCCCCGGTAGAATGAGACAGTAGAGACAACATTTACACAACCACCCCCCCGGTGGAATGAGACAGTAGAGACAACATTTACACAACCACCCCCCGGTAGAATGAGACAGTAGAGACAACATTTACACAACCACCCCCCGGTAGAATGAGACAGTAGAGACAACATTTACACAACCACCCCCCGGTAGAATTAGACAGTAGAGACAACATTTACACAACCACCCCCCGGTAGAATGAAACAGTAGAGACAACATTTACACAACCACCCCCCGGTAGAATGAGACAGTAGAGACAACATTTACACAACCACCCCCGGTAGAATGAGACAGTAGAGACAACATTTACACAACCACCCCCCGTTAGAATGAGACAGTAGAGACAACATTTACACAACCACCCCCCGGTAGAATGAGACAGTAGAGACAACATTTACACAACCACCCCGCGGTAGAATGAGACAGTAGAGACAACATTTACACAACCCCCCCCCCCCCCCCCAGTAGAATGAGACAGTAGAGACAACATTTACACAGCCACATCCCGGTAGAATGAGACAGTAGAGACAACATTTAAACAACCACCCCCCGGTAGAATGAGACAGTAGAGACAACATTTACACAACCACCCCCCGGTAGAATGAGACAGTAGAGATAACATTTGCACAACCACCCCCCGGTAGAATGAGACAGTAGAGACAACATTTACACAACCACCCCCCGGTAGAATGAGACAGTAGAGACAACATTTACACAACCACCCCCCGGTAGAATGAGACAGTAGAGACAACATTTACACAACCACCCCCCGGTAAAATGAGACAGTAGAGACAACATTTACACAACCACCCCCCGGTGGAATGAGACAGTAGAGACAACATTTACACAACCACCCCGGTAGAATGAGACTAGAGACATCATTAACACAACCACCCCATGGTAGAATGAGAGAGTAGAGACAACCTTTACACAACCACCCTCGGTAGAATGAGACAGTAGAGACAACATTTATACAACCACCCCCCGGTAGAATGAGACACTAGAGACATCATTAACACAACCACCCCCGGTAGAATGAGACAGTAGAGACAACATTTACACAACCACCCCCCCGGTAGAATGAGACAGTAGAGACAACATTTACACAACCACCCCCCGGTAGAATGAGACAGTAGAGACAACATTTACACAACCACTCCCCCCCCCCTCGGTAGAATGAGACAGTAGAGACAACATTTACACAACCACCCCCCAGTGGAATGAGACAGTAGAGACAACATTTACACAACCACCCCCCGGTTGAATGAGACAGTAGAGACAACATTTACACAACCACCCCCCGGTAGAATGAGACAGTAGAGACAACATTTACACAACCACCCCCCGGTAGAATGAGACAGTAGAGACAACATTTACACAACCACCCCCCGGTAGAATGAGACAGTAGAGACAACATTTACACAACCACCCCCCGGTAGAATGAGACAGTAGAGACAACATTTACACAACCACCCCCCGGTAGAATGAGGCAGTAGAGACAACATTTACACAACCACCCCCCGGTAGAATGAGACAGTAGAGACAACATTTACACAACCACCCCCCGGTAGAATGAGACAGTAGAGACAACATTTACACAACCACCCCCCGGTAGAATGAAACAGTAGAGACAACATTTACACAACCACCCCCGGTAGAATGAGACAGTAGAGACAACATTTACACAACCACCCCCCGGTAGAATGAGACAGTAGAGACAACATTTACACAACCACACCCCGGTAGAATGAGACAGTAGAGACAACATTTACACAACCACCCCCCGGTAGAATGAGACAGTAGAGACAACATTTACACAACCACCCCCCGGTAGAATGAGACAGTAGAGACAACATTTACACAACCACCCCCCGGTAGAATGAGACAGTAGAGACAACATTTACACAACCACCCCCCGGTAGAATGAGACAGTAGAGACAACATTTTTACACAAACACACCACCCCCCGGTAGAATGAGACAGTAGAGACAACATTTACACAACCACCCCCGGTAGAATGAGACAGTAGAGACAACATTTACACAACCACCCCCCGGTAGAATGAGACAGTAGAGACAACATTTACACAACCACCCCCGGTAGAATGAGACAGTAGAGACAACATTTACACAACCACCCCCCGGTAGAATGAGACCAGTAGATGAGACAGTAGAACATTTACACAACCACCCCCCGGTAGAATGAGACAGTAGAGACAACATTTACACAACCACCCCCCGGTAGAATGAGACAGTAGAGACAACATTTACACAACCACCCCCCGGTAGAATGAGACAGTAGAGACAACATTTACACAACCACCCCCCGGTAGAATGAGACAGTAGAGACAACATTTACACAACCACCCCCCGGTAGAATGAGACAGTAGAGACAACATTTACACAACCACCCCCCGGTAGAATGAGACAGTAGAGACAACATTTACACAACCACCCCCCGGTAGAATGAGACAGTAGAGACAACATTTACACAACCACCCCCGGTAGAATGAGACAGTAGAGACAACATTTACACAACCACCCCCCGGTAGAATGAGACAGTAGAGACAACATTTACACAACCACCCCCCGGTAGAATGAGACAGTAGAGACAACATTTACACAACCACCCCCCGGTAGAATGAGACAGTAGAGACAACATTTACACAACCACCCCCCGGTAGAATGAGACAGTAGAGACAACATTTACACAACATTTACAACACCACCACCCCCCGGTAGAATGAGACAGTAGAGACAACATTTACACAACCACCCCCCGGTAGAATGAGACAGTAGAGACAACATTTACACAACCACCCCCCGGTAGAATGAGACAGTAGAGACAACATTTACACAACCACCCCCCCCGGTAGAATGAGACAGTAGAGACAACATTTACACAACCACCCCCCGGTAGAATGAGACAGTAGAGACAACATTTACACAACCACCCCCCGGTAGAATGAGACAGTAGAGACAACATTTACACAACCACCCCCCGGTAGAATGAGACAGTAGAGACAACATTTACACAACCACCCCCCGGTAGAATGAGACAGTAGAGACAACATTTACACAACCACCCCCCGGTAGAATGAGACAGTAGAGACAACATTTACACAACCACCCCCGGTAGAATGAGACAGTAGAGACAACATTTACACAACCACCCCCCGGTAGAATGAGACAGTAGAGACAACATTTACACAACCACCCCCCGGTAGAATGAGACAGTAGAGACAACATTTACACAACCACCCCCCGGTAGAATGAGACAGTAGAGACAACATTTACACAACCACCCCCCGGTAGAATGAGACAGTAGAGACAACATTTACACAACCACCCCACGGTAGAATGGTAGAATGAGACAGTAGAGACCCCCAACATTTACACAAACATTTACAAACCACCCCCCGGTAGAATGAGACAGTAGAGACAACATTTACACAACCACCCCCCGGTAGAATGAGACAGTAGAGACAACATTTAAACAACCACCCCCCCGGTAGAATGAGACAGTAGAGACAACATTTACACAACCACCCCCGGTAGAATGAGACAGTAGAGACAACATTTACACAACCACCCCCCGGTAGAATGAGACAGTAGAGACAACATTTACACAACCACCCCCCGGTAGAATGAGACAGTAGAGACAACATTTACACAACCACCCCCCGGTAGAATGAGACAGTAGAGACAACATTTACACAACCACCCCCCGGTAAAATGAGACAGTAGAGACAACATTTACACAACCACCCCCCGGTAGAATGAGACAGTAGAGACAACATTTACACAACCACCCCCCGGTAGAATGAGACAGTAGAGACAACATTTACACAACCACCCCCCGGTAGAATGAGACAGTAGAGACAACATTTACACAACCCCCCCGGTAGAATGAGACAGTAGAGACAACATTTACACAACCACCCCCCGGTAGAATGAGACAGTAGAGACAACATTTACACAACCACCCCCGGTAGAATGAGACAGTAGAGACAACATTTACACAACCACCCCCCGGTAGAATGAGACAGTAGAGACAACATTTACACAACCACCCCCCGGTAGAATGAGACAGTAGAGACAACATTTACACAACCACCCCCCGGTGGAATGAGACAGTAGAGACAACATTTACACAACCACCCCCGGTAGAATGAGACAGTAGAGACAACATTTACACAACCACCCCCCGGTGGAATGAGACAGTAGAGACAACATTTACACAACCACCCCTTGGTAGAATGAGACAGTAGAGACAACATTTACACAACCACCCCCCGATAGAATGAGACAGTAGAGACAACATTTACACAACCACCCCCCGGTAGAATGAGACAGTAGAGACAACATTTACACAACCACCCCGCGGTAGAATGAGACAGTAGAGACAACATTTACACAACACAACAGTAGAGACACACCCCCCCGGTAGAATGAGACAGTAGAGACAACATTTACACAACCACCCCCCGGTAGAATGAGACAGTAGAGACAACATTTACACAACCACCCCCCGGTAGAATGAGACAGTAGAGACAACACTTACACAACCACCCCCCGGTGGAATGAGACAGTAGAGACAACATTTACACAACCACCCCCCGGTAGAATGAGACAGTAGAGACAACATTTACACAACCACCCCCCAGTAGAATGAGACAGTAGAGACAACATTTACACAACCACCCCCCGGTAGAATGAGACAGTAGAGACAACATTTACACAACCACCCCCCGGTAGAATGAGACAGTAGAGACAACATTTACACAACCACCTCCCGGTAGAATGAGACAGTAGAGACAACATTTACACAACCATCCCCCGGTAGAATGAGACAGTAGAGACAACATTTACACAACCAGCCCCCCCCCCCCCGGTGGAATGAGACAGTAGAGACAACATTTACACAACCACCCCCAAGTAGAATGAGACAGTAGAGACAACATTTACACAACCACCCCCGGTGGAATGAGACAGTAGAGACAACATTTACACAACCACCCCCCAGTAGAATGAGACAGTAGAGACAACATTTACACAACCACCCCCCGGTTGAATGAGACAGTAGAGACAACATTTACACAACCACCCCCCGGTTGAATGAGACAGTAGAGACAAACACCCCCCGGTTTACACAACCACCCCCCCGGTAGAATGAGATAGTAGAGACAACATTTACACAACCACCCCCCCACCCCCCGGTAGAATGAGACAGTAGAGACAACATTTACTAAACCACCCCCCGGTGGAATGAGACAGTAGAGATAACATTTACACAACCACCCCCCAGTGGAATGAGACAGTAGAGACAACATTTACACAACTACTCCCCGGGGGGGGGGGGGGGGGGGGGGGGGGGGGAGGGGGGGGGGGGGGGGGGGGGGGGGGGGGGGGGGGGGGGGGGGGGGGGGGGGGGGGGGGGGGGGGGGTGGAATGAGACAGTAGAGACAACATTTACACAACCACCCCCCGGTAGAATGAGACAGTAGAGACAACATTTACACAACCACCCCCCGGTAGAATGAGACAGTAGAGACAACATTTACACAACCACCCCCCGGTAGAATGAGACAGTAGAGACAACATTTACACAACCACCCCCCGGTAGAATGAGACAGTAGAGACAACATTTACACAACCACCCCCCAGTGGAATGAGACAGTAGAGACAACATGTACACAACCACCCCCCGGTAGAATGAGACAGTAGAGACAACATTTACACAACCACCCCCCGGGAGAATGAGACAGTAGAGACAACATTTACACAACCCACCCCCGGTGAGACATTAGAATGAGACAGTAGACAGTTAGTAGAGACAACATTTACACAACCATCCCCCGGTAAATGAGACAGTAGAGACAACATTTACACAACCACCCCCCCCCCCCGGTGGAATGAGACAGTAGAGACAACATTTACACAACCACCCCCAAGTAGAATGAGACAGTAGAGACAACATTTACACAACCACCCCCGGTGGAATGAGACAGTAGAGACAACATTTACACAACCACCCCCAGTAGAATGAGACAGTAGAGACAACATTTACACAACCACCCCCCGGTAGAATGAGACAGTAGAGATAACATTTACACAACCACCCCCGGGTAGAATGAGACAGTAGAGACAACATTTACACAACCACCCCCCGGTGGAATGAGACAGTAGAGACAACATTTACACAACCACCCCCCAGTAGAATGAGACAGTAGAGACAACATTTACACAACCACCCCCCGGTGGAATGAGACAGTAGAGACAACATTTACACAACCACCCCCCGGTGGAATGAGACAGTAGAGACAACATTTACACAACCACCCCCCGGTGGAATGAGACAGTAGAGACAGCATGGCTGGAAAAGGAAAGAGCCGATAGGCCATAGAGAAGGACAATGAGTGATAAAGAGGTGAAAGATTTTTAAGGAGAAAAAAGCAAAGAGCCATCAATAACTTTAAAGGCTTAACTATAGAGGTCAAGGACACAGTGTGGGAGGTCTTTGTGACACAGGTGGACACTGACAAAACACTGCAGTAATATTGGTCCTTATATCAAAGAATGAGTAGGAAAGTACAAGGCAACAAATTCCTAGTGTTCTCAGCTCGACAGGGACAGGCCTGAAGACCGATGCTGAAAAGGGACATGCATTACTCGAGCGTTATATTATTTACACAGATAAAGGGGATAAAGCCACTGTCATGAAATTAAAGACTGTATTTTAAATGGTTGGTTTTCTGGGGCTATTTCTAAAGCTTTTAGGATTGTCACTAATTCTGCTGTAAAGATGGATGTATTACCTGTTAGTTTGTATCTTTTACATATTTTCAATTTTGGTATTTCTATTCCTGCTCCTAATTGTCCTTCTTCATCTTTTGACCCATCTGTATATATAGTTAGGCTATTATTTATATACCGTTCTATGTACTCTAGTGCTTTACTTTTTGTTGAGATTATGTATTTAGATTTGCTTATGATCTTTGCTAAGTGGGAGTCAGTTTCTGGCGCTGTTAGTTCTCATGGTGGGATGTTTGCTTTATACTGAGCACTGCTGTTTATCATATTAAATAGGTTTGGGTAATGATCCTTTTCATCCATTGTTTTCCACCCTGACGAGTATCTATTATGGTCTAGTGGAATGTGGCCTATGTTTTGGTTACTCTTATCATAGGTTTTGTGTGCTGGGTGAGTTGAATCTTTTGCCACTTTTTCTCAGTAGCTGAATCTCAGCTATTTTCGCTTTAGCTCCAGGGGTATAATGCCTAGCGCTACTTCTAATGCCTCTGCTGATGTTCCCTTTGAGGTACCTGCTGTTATTGACAGTGCCTTGTTTTGGACTGTGTCTAGTTTTTTTTTCTTATTGCTCGAAGCGGCTGATGCATAGACAACACTGGCGTAGTCAAGTTTGCTCCTAATAAAAATCGGTCGCGGTTTGCACAAGGAGGAAGCTGTATCAAGAACAAAAATGGTGTAATATTACTTGATGACTTAGTCGTAGCAAGCAAGAGGACATGCACACCATCATAGCTGGCAGACGCTGGAGCTGGGTTGGTCATGTCCTCAGAAGAGACCCCGATGCCATCACAAGAACGGCTATGCTTTGGACCCCTGAAGGAAAACGAAAGAGAGGCCGACCAAAAACAACTTAGCGGAGGACTGTGGAGGCTGAGATGCAAAGAATGAACCAGAGTTGGGGCACTGTACGAAGGATGGCCACCGACCGTGCAAAGTGGAATCAATTTGTTGTTGCCCTACAAGACGCCACTAGGCGTGATGGCCACTGACTGTTTGGCGGTCGGTGGTTAAGGATCGAAGAAGAACATTACTTGATGAGAAAGACATATCAAACAGATGGACAGAATACGTAAAAGAACCATTCGAGGACAACAGAGGTAAAAAAACCATCACCAGATTCTAATGAAGGCCCAAACATTCTCAGATCAGAAGGAGAGAATGCCATTCATATGATACAAAAAGGAAAATCAGCAGGCATGGATAACATAAAAATTGAAATGATAGAAGCTCTGGAGAGCTTTGGTATAGATACAATCACAGAAATATGCAACTATATATACAATACAGGATATATACCACACGACATGAAGACACCAGTTTTCACAACATTGCCCAAGAAACCAAA